>CAIGQZ010001469.1:420114-433006 GCA_903798205.1 Danio tinwini | reverse complement strand
TTATTATTATTATTATTATTATTATTATTATTATTATTATTATTATTATTATTATGCATATACTTCTTAAATACTTACAAAAGCTACAAAACAAGGTCCTTACATTGTGAATTACGCCACCAAGAAATAACAAAATAATCACACATTTTCAATGGACAGAAACAGCATGCCAACAATGCTGCATAGTAATACTACAGAACAAAGCCTCACACTTGACAGCTATGACTCATCATCCTCATGCAGACACAGTCCAAAAATGCACACACACACACACACACACACACACACACACACACACACACACACACACACACACACACAGGAGCTCTACAGCAATGCATGCATGTATACACTCATACCCAGTGTCATTATGAGGAGTTTGTTTAATGATTTGGCTCTAAACAAACACATTTGTTCAGTATTTGGTCATGGTGTGGAAATCAGACACAGAAATCCTCCGTGGCCTACTCTGTCCCAGTACAGCTGCTATGAAACTCTGCTCCAGATTAACAGCTGAACACAGCCACATTATACGACGTCCCATAGTTTTACTAGGCTATTTTCATTTGTAAGGTTAAGTGACTCATAATGTTTACAGTAACTTAATGTTGCATCATTTCATTCCATTGATGAAAATGTTCAGTGGCACTTAAAAAAATGTATACAGATAAAAAAAAAAAAGTCTTGTTTGTTTAGAGTTTTAAAACCTTGTTATGTTTCATTTTCATCCTAATTTCAGCTAGTTAACATCCGCTTTCATCCTAATGGTCGAAGCCACTTATCCGCAGAAAAAGAGGCATGCATAATTAATGTCATAATAATCACTAAAAAGATTAGGTTATTGATGCTGCTCTATACATAATCTATAATTGCTCCTTTTTTCTCTCTCTCATAGAAACGGGCCTGAGAAGTTAACACCCTTTCTTGATTATCCCCTTTGATGAGTTCTCAAGACTAAGTGCCAGGTGCTGTACCATATCCAGACAAGCTGCAGTTTCCCTGCCAACAGTGGGCAAGAGAATAATTAACTCTGCGTCCCAATTAGAGAGACACAATCCTGGGAGAGCACTGAAAGACGTGAACCAAATAAGGTAGAGTATACTCAACAGGAGCAGCCCGAAAGGCCTGGATAAATACATTAGAATGAGAAAGGAATCAGATAAAAAGACATGGTAAAGAATGGAGGGCAAGAGGGACGCAAATCTTAGGCAAATGAAAAGAGGCTGATGGAATAACAGCTCGCCAGTAATGACCATTTCATTTATTTCTGCTCTCGGTTTCACTTTCAAAGAGCTCTGCGGTTATGATAAGAGCTTGCATAATGAACTTTGTGTGGTATATACTGTAATATATACTGCTTAGCCTACTAGAAATGTAGCAAGTAAAAGAGTAGGCATTATTACACACACACACAAAAATGTCACCTAGAAAATGTAATTGCACTGCAGGAGACTGTATAATGTGTTTGCGTATAGCTAATTTTGGCATAAGTTTGCATATTTACTCATTAGCTACATTTCCATCTACCTATTTTCGTAAACATATGCGTATAACTGAGTAGGATAAACTTTTTTATTAAATAAGAAAACATGCACATAAATTGCGATGGAAACAAACAAATTCCAGTATGCACATAAAAAAGTCATGTGATTTTATTATAAGAGATCATGTGACAATAAAAATGTGTGTGAATAGACAAACCAGCAGGCTAAGCACATTGTAAAACATCTGAAATGTTGTTTTGGTCATTCTAAAATGTCCTAATCATTTCAGTATTAATGTTATTAGATTATTAATGACCTCCATAATCAGGAGCGTCTGTGCTCTACGTTTCACACCTTTAAACGCCACCGCACGCTCACTGCATGTGAGGATTGCCTTCTGAGGTGAAAGTCATTTATTAAATAAAAAAAAGATTCATGCAGCTTCTCCTATCTAACTTAATGATAAGATGATGATGAAGTGATAAACAAAGTCTACGGTGGCCGACTTAACATGCTGCAATTTAAGAAAACACATGCAACTACAAAAACACCAGCAAATTGAGAAAAGATCTTCAAACGTTTGACAGCACATGTGCAGAAATCCTAACAACACAAACACATTTTTAAAACGCACGGTATTTTCTCACAACGCAAACAATTTACAAAAAAAAACACCTGCATTTTCTCACAACACTTTCAAATAGCTTGGAACACAATGAAAATGTTTCAAGGGGACCCTAAAATGTGACAGACCTGGATATTTATAACATACAAAAAAACAAGGCAATCAGGATGTTAAAATAAAAGTGTTGGTGCAAAGGAAATTTAGCCTGATTTAGGCAAACGCCCAATTAATGTTACTGTGAGAGGGAAGAAAGAATCAATTATGTAGCAACTAATCATGGATTCTATTGGCAAAAAATCTGCTTGTGAGTTATTTATTATTGAAGGCCTCTGGGATGGCCTGTTTTAATAGGGTGAATTGTCTATCTTGATTTAGTAAGATACTTCCTTTTTTTTTCCTAATGTATAAAGGTGAACGCAAAATCCAATTAACATTAAATCTCATCCTTGTGAGATGTTTAATGGGTTAGAAAAACCACATTGAACAGTGCTCAATTTATTATCCCATGAGCACAAAGGAAAGATGGTTAATTGCACATTCAGTGATGTTTAAATATGCTGTATGTGATTTCAGCACTTGGATTACTGTTAACAATAGCTTGAGTATTAGTTAAGCATGTCATGCATTGGTTAAGCATTGATTTTTTTTAAGATAGAGGGAATGAACTTATTTACCAAGTTACTTTGTTTAATTTGTTGCAAGTTCTTGCTGCATTGCCCTCCAAGGAAATACTAAGCCACAAATACTCTCAAAATGCTGCAAAAAAAGTCTCTTTAAAATGCAAAGAACACTGCTTACCTGTCAGCTAACAATTGTATTAGTTCAATCTAATATGTTAGTGCCCTCAAATGGCTCTTTATTAAAACATTTTCTTATGAATATGAGTTAATGAATCATATACATCATAATGCAACCAGACAAGATACAAAAATCACTGAACTTGAATTTAACCCTTTCATTCATGAATTATGGAACATATTTTCAAGTTTTTTAGTACTTTAATGCAATGCTACATTTCAAATCTATATATTTTTTTACTTTATCCATGTTGAATCATCTTTAATGATTACAGCATGCAATACATTTTGTGTGAAACTTATTATTATTAAGTTATTAAACCAAATACATGTTGCTTTATTTGTTAAATGTCTGTTTTATTACAATATAAAACTATTCATAACATAACAGTATTTGAAAAAAAACTGGACATACACACTAGGTTACAGAATCAGACGTGCAATACTGACTCCACTGTTGCATGATGTCCACATACATAGACAATTGATCTCCAATTTACTTATTTTATTTTTACAGATATGACTGGGACATTTGGCACATGGCTATTGCTGTAAGACATCTTGGAATAATGATGTCATCAAGTAAACATTTAAAATGCATGATAGTAGGCAATGTTACTAAAAAGTTAATCAACTGTCAGATTAGTTCACTTAAAAAAATAATTCTGTTATTATATACTTATCATTAATTTGTGATATATATATATATAGTGCCCAGCATATATAAGTAAACCCCTCACAGATCTTTTTATGTTTTTTTATATAAGCTATATAATATTATATTTGTGCATATACATTAGTTTAGTCAGTACTGAAGTAAAATCTAAAGCTTATCTAACAAAATAACTTACGATAATGGTCCAAAAACTAGTACACTCAAATGAAAAATATTAAATACAAATTTTAAAAAGAGGAAAAACCAAGAAAAGCAAAAATTTAAAATTTTATTTAATTTAATGAAAAATCTAGTAGAAATTTTGTAGGTTGTAATTTATTTTTGCATTATTTTTCTTGAATTTAATTTAATTTAATTACATTTCTAAATATATTCGGTGACTAAAATATTATTTTAATAAGTATATCTGTTTAATGAATCTGTTTTGTTTAAATACACCAAAATACATTGCCTATATTCACAAAAAAATTTATAAAAATAATATTTTTCAAAAAGGTGTGTACTTGTGTGTAATGGTGTGTACTGTATATTTATTTAAGATTTAAGTCTTTAAGAGCCATTAAGCAAATTGATTATTACTCTGATTTAATCAAACACACTAACTTTGATAGTCCTCAAGTAAAATTTTGTTAAATAAATGAATTGACTTTTTAAAAAAGAATAAAGGTTTTGCTAACAAGAAAGCCAAATTCATGTTTTGGTAAATCATATTTATTACATAAGTAAAATTGCTGAGATGCCATCATCATTACTCAATGTATAAATTCATATTTTGAGATATTAGACATACATTGTAATATTAATTTGTCACAAAATATTAATTATGTGATAAAATATGCATTAAGGACAAAAGCCAATCAATATTTAATATTTTTGAAAAATGCTGAAAACTGAAGCCACTAACTTTTGTATTTATTTTCTTACTTTTTCCTAATATGGAATTCAGTGGCTACTAGTTTTCAGGCTACTAGTCAGGCTACTAGTTCTTTTGTTTTCAGCAGTAAAAAGCAAATTATAAATGCTTGGAACTATTTGAATCACTTTTTTTTACTTAAAGGAATAATTCAGACAAAAATAAAAACTCTGTCATTATGTATGCACCATCAAATAATTCCAAATATTTATCAGTTTTTTCTTCTGTTGAACACAAAAAATGTATACATTTTGAAGAATAGTCACCACTGATTTCCATAGTATTTTTTCACTACTATTATTGTCAGTGTCTACCGGTTTCCAACATTTTTCAAAACAGCTTATATTTTTTGTGCTTAACAGAAAAAAAGTTTTGAATCTTTTGAAGGTGAGTAAATGTTGAGTAAACTTCATTTAGGTTGAACTGTGCTTTTAACCTGCCACCGTTTGCACGACTCAGGCTTGTTTTGACAGATCTTTACACTGGCCTGAAGGATTGAGGTGACAGACCTCTTTTTACCTTATATTATCTGGCTCACACCTGCATGCAGCTGCAGTTTGGCCTCTTACATCTCTGTTGTCAGCATGTAATGTGATATAAGCTGGGCAGTTTGCAACAGAACAAGAGATTGGTAAGCCCATGGCAGACAGAAAGTCGATATCTAAACAGCAGTCAAGCTTTGACCAGTCACAAAAACCACCAACTTGGAATGAGAACAAAACATTGGCATTAGGACACAAGAAAACAGTTCGTACGGGGTATTTTTTATTCAAATTCAGTGTTAATTACATGCAATGCTATGCTAGGTCCTCAAAGAATCAAGCTGTTGTTTTCTATTCTTATTCAGCTCATCAGCTTACTGTGATTTAAAAGAAAGCAGCACATGTTCTGACTCATTTCGATCACCTCTCATCAATGCACTGAGACAGACGCTCACACAGCCACCATAAGTCATCAGCAAAATCAGTGGCATTTATCATTTTTTTGGATTGCATCCCTGCTGATTTCCATGATAGCGCAGCTGTGCTGGTTTTTGTTCTTTTTGGTTTTGCTTTTGGGCTGAGTAAAATATAAAACAATCAATTCAGACCACCACTAGACCATTGGAAAGGCTGATTCTCTCTGGATAGCCCTTAAACTGAACAACCTGAAAACACTGAAAATTGACCCAGCCAGTTAATCCAAATAACCCCAATTTCTCATTGCTAGTTCGTTTCAATGTTTTGTTTTTGGGGTTTTTTTTGTGTTCCACATGGGCTGCCAGTGGCTGTTATTGATGGGGGATTTTCAGTCAGTCTTTAAGCAAATTGATTATTACTCTGATTTAATCAAACACTCTAACTATGGTAGTCTTCAAATATTGTCAAATTATGTTAAATAAATGAATTGACATTAAACAAGAATAAAGGTTTTGTTAACAAATTCCTAACTAAATTCATTCATTTCCTTTTGCCTTAGTCTCTTTAATCATCAGGGATCACCACAGTGCAACCCATTAATGGGAAACATTTTTCTTTTGCCCCTTGTTGGCATGAATTTATTAAATTCATCTATACTGCATGTCTTTGGGAAACCAGAGCACCGAGAGGAAACCCACGCGAACATGGGGAGGACATGCAAACTCCCCTTGAACTTGAACTAGGGACCTTCTTGCTGTGAGGTGACAGTGCTAACCACTGAGTCACCATTCCACAACTAACTTCATGTTTTGGTAAATATTTATAGTAAAAGTAAAATTGCCAAGATGCCATCATCATTACTTGATATATAAACTGAGATTTTGAGATATTAGACATACATTGATATATTAATTTTATCACATAATATTAAGTTATAAAATATGCAATTATGACAAAGTATTATTAAATCATAATTATTATTAATTATGAGAAGCAAAAAAGAAATTCATTCATTCATTTTCTTTTCGGCTTAGTTCCTTTATTACTCTGGGGTTGCCACAGCGGAATGAACCGCCAATTTATCCAGCACATGTTTTATGTAGCAGATGCCTTTCCAGCTGCAACCCATCACTAGGAAACATCCATACACACTCATTCACACACATACACTATGGACAATTTAGCTTACCCAGGTTACCCATACCACATGTCTTTGGACTTGAACCGGAGCACCTGTAGGAAACCCACGTGAGCACGAGGAGAACAAGCAAACTCCACACAGAAATGCCAACAAAAAAATTATGATTTGTATTATGATCTTAGATTCATTGATTCATTGATTGTATTATGATCTTAGATTCACAAGATTGGTTTATGCCATAACTGTAACATTTTTCACAGTTATGGATTAGTAAGTCAGATATGACTTTTTGATTTAAGACTTTAAGACTTCTTATAATAATACTAATTTGTCAAGTTATTTATTTATCTTTGTCATGTATCAGAAAAGTAGAGTCTTATAGTTAGAGTAAACTCCTAATATGTGTAAATGAATTCTTTTCATATTCAGTCATATGCAAACAGTTTTATTTGGCACCACTCTGAAGTCACTTTTCTCTTTACTTCATTCAAAAATTATTTTCCAATTTCTCTTTTGTCAAATAATTGTATTCAACAACTAACTGACCAGATAAATCCATGAATACTGCTTGAAATTTATTTTCTTTTGAAAATATTTGCTTCTGTCTTTTGTCACGTATAACCATACAACAAAAATAAGGGAAAAGTAATCATTTTTCTTCCACTTTAAAAAGAAAAGAGGAAGGGAATATTTTCTCTTAAGAAAAAAATACAGCTCCCTTACTCTAGACAATAGCCAGTCTCTTTATGCTCAGCTCTGAAACTACATTTCCAAAACAAGTCTAGATTTCACAGCTCAAATGGGACTGTAACAGAAAAAGGTATAAATTAAACATAAACCACCTACAGACTAATGCAATTGAGAAAACGTCCTCTCCACCATCGACCCAGCTTGTCTAGAATTCACCTGCAGTGCATCCTCATCCTCTTCATTTAGTCAAGCCTTGGTCTATTGATATCATCATTTCTCTCTCTTCACCAGAGGCTCTCCAGAATCATAATTGTGACAGCACTCCAGCTCGGCCTCAGAACGCGCTTCCCAACGCCATAAGTGATAGATCCTTTACAGTCCTCACTCGCTGAGCTCCAGCACAGCCAATCGGATGGCATAAAAGTGCCAGTTCCTCCAGGCTCCCGCTCACCTCTGCAGACAAACATTTATGGGTTTGAGATGGAGCCTTGAGGAGCGCCACGACTAAGACGAGTCTTAAAGATGGACTCCATTTGAGTGGGTTTTATTTAGTGGACCTAAAGGCTCGAAGGCAACAGCTGTTCCCCCAGCTAACTGTGACTAATGTAGCAAAGCTGTGGATGTGGAAGCAAGGAATGCAAAGCTCTATACCTTCTGTTGTGATAATCCTACAGCAATGTTACAGTGCAGCGACTGATGATTCTTGCTGGCTGAAGAAAAGGCAGGATGCAATGCGTATTGACACTGATGTAAATCCACCCAACCTATCCCCACACATTTACATATTTCTGCATTTTTTATGGATCATGTCATGTTGCAGCCTGGGTCCGTGGGTTAGTATTTGACCATATACGCCTATGTAGGTCAGTGAAGGAGTAGACGAGTTCCCATGGTAATGGAGCTGTGTAAATTTAGTCATCGACCTACGTTCGCCTTTCTCTCCGCCACTAGCATTGAACTCTGGCTCACAATCATCATTTTTGAGGAAGAACTGTGTGTCACCATTGATGAGGTGGTATCAAGACAGCCGTGTAGGTAATAATAATGCTGATTATTCAGAGGTGGTATTTGTGGAACTCTAGACACGTGGCCTATGGAGATTGTTGCATATAACAGTGGTTGAGTTTCTGACCCTGCACGTTTCTGGGTCAGCATGCAGTTATCTGTGTAGTTCTGGCATGTGTGATAACACAGAACAGCATCCTGCAGTGCCTCGGATAATGTAGGCGGATCGTTTCTTACTCTGGCTAAATATCTGAGTTGAATCATGACCTCCAAGTCTGACCCAAATGCAACAAGCAACACATTAGTAAGATCGGAAGCTGTACGCTCTTACACAACCCCATCATTAGAAAGCGAGACTGAACTGTGAAAGATATTACTGAGAAAAAGCGGCTGAAATTAAATCTAATACCTGTAAGGCAAAGAATCCTTTTAGTCATTTGATTTGCCTCTCTTACTTAAACTCAAAGAATATGATAGCTTCTGTGAGATAAATGTAGTTTAAATCACATTAGAGTGGAAACAACAGAGAATTTTTCTTTATTTTTTATTCAGCCGAGGGTATGGGTTGTAGCACCTGTATGGTTTCTTGCAATGCTGATAATGTTGGGAACGGGACAGCCGAGATTGCTTTTCTTATAAGGAGATAACACCAAGACCTTGCTGAGGGCTATGGTATGTTAAATCCAATTTTCTAACAGAGGGAAGCTAATGGATTGTATGAAAAACAAAGGAAGACAATCATTTTGGGATTAGAGAGCCTCCTGACAGTTGCACAAATACATCTATATAAATCATTTCATTCAACACCCATATGAAGAATCACAAACAGGCCCGAAAAAAAAAAAAAGCTCATAAAGGCACACACAATCAGTGAAAACCAACTTCTGCCAAGTTTCCACTGGCAGGGAGACAGATACCAGTGAGTTAACAAAGATCAGCAGGTTTTAAGGATGGAAGCAAACATATCACGCTGGGAGATTTGAGCAGGTGCCTTCAGAGGTTAAGCTGATTAACACTGTCCTGAGATGTTGGTTTTGTCACAGGTCCAGAATAGGAAATGATTCAAAAATCGGATATTTGCAAATCAATCATCGAGAAAAAGCTTTTAAGCTTAGACATAATGTGAAGTTAGTGGAAAACACATAGAAAGCCCATTTCTACCAATGGTGACTTTTATTTTTCCTACAAGTCAGACTCATCCCAGTACTGGGTTGCAGCTGGAAGGGCATCCGCTGCGTAAAACATATGCTGGGTAAATTGGTGGTTCATTCCACTGTGGTGACCCCTGATGAATAAAGGCACAAAGCCAAAGGAAAATGAATGAATGAATGAATTATGACTAATTAGCTTATAATTGGAATAAATAAACTCTTGCTAATCTTTTTTTATAGTATTTTTAGTTTAGATTTAAAACCTATGAGAAAATAATTTAATTTTTTAGGCAAAATGGATTAACAAATTTTGGATGTCCTATTTCTGATTTTCAAGGTATGCTTCTGGTCCTTCCTATGCTCATTATTTTACATGTATAGCTTAAAATTGTAAACATACATTAAACAAGTAAGAACTGCAATATGTAAACGCATAATTGCAAGTTGATTTAACTATATCTATTAATATTTAAACTTGTTATTATACACCCAAGTTAAGAAACCCTTGCAACAGCAAGAAAAGTCACAATTAGCTTTTTTATTTTTATTTCATTTTAAATAAAAAATTTTAAACTATGACACTAAATTTGTGCTAAATAAAATGAACAACTTTTTTTGTGAAAATTAAAGAAATATACATTGATAAATGAAAAAAGCCCAAATGAAATTAACTAAATCGACTAAATAGAAAAAAATGAGACCGCAAATAAACCGCATTCTTTGTCAACATCACTTACAGTTTTTAATATGCTGCAAGTGTTTTCATTTTCACTGTCTAAGTGTTTATTTGTGCTTCACAAATTTACACTATTCTGATACAAGCCACAAGGGTGGGCTTAACAAGGATGGGTTCAACTTTTGCTTTTGCTTCAGCAAGCAAATAAGTAACCTGACACAGGCCCGTAGCCAGGCTGGTAAAAGGCCTCATTTTCTATTTATTATGAGGTTTAAATGTTGCATTTAACTTAATTGAAGTGACATTTAAGCACATTTTTAGCTGCATTAGCTTATTGGATGGTCCTCATATCCATACGTTTTGATGTTCCAGAAATATTTCCTTAAAGGTGCAGTAGGTGATTGTCTTCAGAAACATTTTTTGTTGTGCTGGTTGAAAGTCTCTTCACATTCTAATAATATATTTAAAGTAAATAATCGAAATGTCTTTATATGTATTTTTATGCTCTGGGTAAGCCATAAGGCTAAAAAATGTTCATCCAATTAAAATAGTGTCGGGCCGACATCTCCCATAATTCGGATTAGTAGCCCAAACTGTCTGTCAGCAAATGCAGATTTGAGGTAGTGTGCACCTCTGTTCATGCAGATCTGCCGTTTGTGCATACACGTGCTGTGCATTCATGAGAAAGAGAGAGAGAGAGCTGTAAAAACATGTATCAAAACTCTTTAAAATCCTAAATCAATATTGGAGTTAGTTTTGCACGCTGGAGGAAGGCTGACACCATGGCTGAAGGATTTCTTTTAGACAGGTGATGTTATGCTTTAAACTGTTTTAGTCACACAAAGCTGATGTAGATGTTGTTACAAATGGGTTATATCTGCACAGAAGTGTTGTTCAGCCACTGAAATGCTCTGGCGAAAGATTGATGTGACTATTTTCGGTTTCATAAGGTACTTTTTACAGCTTTGATAATGTAGATCAGGGCTATTCATTTAGTTTGTCATGGGGGCCGGTTCATGAAAAGCATCCCAAACGAAGGGCCAGAGAGATATGACTTGCTATATGAGTGATAACACAACAGCATATAAGAGCCCATATGTTGTATTTTTGCTCATGAAGACACTCACGTTGTATTTTTCTACATTAAAAGGTTAATATATTGTATTTTGAAACTACATAACATCACTGCATTGTACAATGTGGCTTTTATTACAAACATTCACAACAAAAGCAGTGCATTTCTGAAGTAGGCTCCTTCTACATTCAGACACATTCATATGTTATTTTTTGAACTGCATAACAATTAGGGATTCAACAATTATAGATTTTGGTTGTACAATTATATAGTCTGAAGAATAATCATGGTTTCACGGTTATCACGTCTAATGTAAATTCAAGCTTTATATTAGGTAAGTAGCTATTTAGATAAACTATTGTTGCCATCTGCGTTCATGCATACATAATCATTTTAATAATAATTCGTTTAACATATCTTTTGTTTACACTGCACTGAAAGGCACGCAGAACTCCACCGTGAGATGTTTTCTACTGTGCGTTGCTCCGCTTGTGCACGCATGTCATATATTCTTACATTAGAAACAACAAACTTGCAAGCGGAAAAGACCTGATATGAAAAGACGTGTGCGGGCATATTAGCCTCAGTGTACATACTTGGAACTTTAAACTAGGGCACAGTTGGTAACTTGGCATAACTTTGTTTAAATGCAGCAGTTTTGTTTTGTTCCTTGCAACAGAAATGCAGCTTAGAGAAGCCATTACAGATAATTGTGATGAAATAAAGTGCAGTAATAGTGAAATTGGCTAATCGTTGCATCTCTATTGACAATAATAATGCATAGTACAAAAGGCCTTTTCTACAAACATATCCAAAAATATTCGGTTGCCCGCGCCACTCCTTTAATGTCAGGTGGCTCACGATCTGCGCAGCCTCTGCAGCTCATGCTGTATTAAACAGACGCACGTCACTTCATAAATATAGCGGCCGTTTTTCGACTGAACTACATTTATTTTTGATGTCTTGGTCACACTATTGGCTGGAACAAATTGCTGGCCGCCAATTGAATAGCCCTGATGTAGATTTTATTTAGTTCAACAACAATGCATCATAAATAGTGCTATTCCACCTAGCCTGCTTTACTGAGGTGAAGTTGGTTTTATATTCACATTGGTCCATTTTTTAACAATGATGACCTGTGATGCGCTCCTGATATTGTTGACCATGATACTCTAAATATTCAGTCTGAAATAGCGTGTAATATGGCTTTGTAATGAGTGTAATTCCTGCACGCCACACTGGCCAAGCTTTAGCTTTAGCTCAACACATGAGAGAGTGTTCTGCTGTCATCTTTAGGGTGTGCGAGCTCATGTTTTTAGGAGGCTTAGCTTTGGACGGCAGGGGAGACTCTGTGTTTCAGAGATTTATGCTAACAGGTTAGCATTGTGGCAGATCACCTCCTGCACCTTTAAGATTTATAGAAGGTTTAGGGTAAAAGTTACCTGTAAAAATCGATGAGCATTTGCACCGGACTGATCCATGCTGCACATCATACTTTTTTAATGCATCACAAAGCAACTGACAAACAATGTAATCTTCAAGGCAGATCAGATAACTGTCACCTCCTTAAATTATTGTTAAAGCTGTTTTATTTTTATTATTATTATTATATTTATTATTTTGTATTATTTTTGTTGTTGTTATCGGTGTGAGTGTATTGCAGTTATCACATATCCCTGCCCACCTCTTGATCTTTTATTATTATTATTATTTTTATTATTATTATTATTATTATTATTATTATTATTATTATTATTATT
>CAIGQZ010001469.1:409547-419711 GCA_903798205.1 Danio tinwini | reverse complement strand
ATTATTATTATTATTATTATTATTATTATTATTATTATTATTATTATTATTATTATAAATTTTTGTCCTCTTCCTAATTTCCCAACCTCCCCTCACCTCCTCACTATTATCATTATTAGTTTTACTTTTACTTTTGTTACCATTATTACCATTACTATTCTGACTTGTTCTCCCTTTATCTCCTCATTATCATTATTACAAACTATTGTCATTATTCAGGTTGCTGTAGTTGGTGTTATTGTAGTAGTAGTAGTAGTAGAAGTGGTAGTAGTAGTAGCAGTAGTCATTGTAGTAGTAACGATTGTATTTGTAGTTGGGATTGTTGAAGTAGTAGTTGTTTTTTTTTTTTTTTGTAGTAGTAGATGTCTTTGGTATAGTGGTACCAGAAGTAGTAAAGGTGTTGGTGTAGTAGTGGTAGTAGTAGTCTGTGTAGTAGTATCAGAAATAGTAGATTTTGTTGATGTAGATGTTGTAGTAGGAGTGATTACTGTAGTAGTATCAGTAGGAGTAGGACACGTTGTTGTAGTAGTATCAGAAGTAGTAGATGTTGTTGATGTAGATGTTGTAGTAGTGATTTCTGTAGTAGTAGGAGACATTGTTGTAGTAGTATCAGTTGTAGTAGATATTGTAGTAGTATCAGTATTAGTAGACGTAGTAGTAGTAGTTGTTGTTATGGCTGAAGTAGCAACAGCAATAGTAGTTGTGATATTAGTAACTTTCTGTAGTAGCAGTTAATGTAGTACTTGTGATCTATTATTAGTGTTGTTGTCAGTTATTACTGTTGTCTTTTCTCTTTACTGTCATCATTACTATCACACATTACTAGCATTGTCACTCTCTACCACTGACTGGTTTATTTCTATTTGTTTATTTATATCTATGACACTTGCTTCATTTATTGACTGTTATTGTCCCTTATGTATGTACTCTGACCTGAACATGTTACCTTTACACGCACACACGCAAGCTCCTTGCCAGTACCTGACTGTATTGTTGTTGTTTTTGTTTTTCGTTGTTGTTTTTATGTTTTATTTTCTCTGTTTTTGTATGATCCAAATCTGTGTACCTTTTTACATATTCTAATAAAAAAGAAAGATATTGTAATAAAGAATGAGTTGTACAAAAAAAAAAATTGGTGATGATGTTAATTGTATACGTTCATTCATTCCTTTTCCTTTAGCTTAGTTGCTTCATTCATCACACACATACACTACAGCCAATTTAGTTTATTCAATTCACCTATACCGGATGTCTTTGGACTGTGGGAGAAACCAGAGCACCCAGAGGAAACCCACACAAACACTGGGAATTTGTACGAATTGTATGAATTCCTACAAATTTGCTAAAACAAAATAGTTGCAACCTGCTATGAGAGTGTGTTGGATGTTCACTTCAGACTGTAAGTACGAAAAAGTGAGTCAAATTGTCAAGAAAACTTAACTGGAGACATTATTTTTTTGAATTTCCCTTAGGAAGTCATAGGTGAGATATGACTGTCAAATGATCACCCGAAGGAATAAGCCTTATCTGCCAGTCTTTCTTGACAAAATTCTCAGAGACAGCAGCTCCCTGAAATATAAATATGTACTCTGAGTACCTTAAGGGTCGATCTAATCAATAAGCCCACGGGAGCACTCTGTCACATTAAATTTGAGACTGGAATGCTCGCACAAAATAAATGGAAGGGAATGACTCCGATTGGCTCCGCAAGCCTTTAGACTTCCCAGAAGAGGAGGGCATTGACAGGCAGTTACCCGATAATCTAGAGATCCTTGTCAATCACTGCGAGACAACAAATACATCAGTCTTATTAGGACAGCACCAAGAAAGCAGCATGTCCACCAGTGTAAACTTCTGCATGTGTGTTTGACAGCATAAATTCTGCATAGAAGGCAGTAGAGCTGCACAATATTGGAAAAATATAACATTGTGATATTTAATTTTTCTGCAATAAATATTGGGATATAAATACAGTTTCACAAGACAATAGCACTATTTAACTATTTAGTTTTCTGGGGAGTCTGACAGTATTCAGGTACAGATATTTAATAATCACAATGCAAAAAAAGCTTTTCTTACTTTGAATTGTCTCTTTTCTAGTACAAATATTAAAAAATTCTTAGATCAAGTAAAAAAAAGTATTTGTTTTTAACAAAATTTTACAGAAATAAGTCAAAATTAAGAGTTTTTCCTTAAAGCAAGCTAAATTATTTGCCATCAGTAGAAATAACACAATTTTTTGTTTGTTTTTTGCAAAAAAAAAATGTTGCGCACATTATGATATAGATGCTGAAATTATATATTGTGCAGCCCTAGATGGAAGCTGCTGTCATAAGTTAAAATATCTAAACTTCCCCGACTAAAAAGCTGAATTTCCATAATCTATTATGATTGGGAAAACATGTGGCTGTTTAGAATCATGTAATATTAAAATGGTTTAAGCTTAATTATAATTTTGTTAAACTTTAATAGTTACTATGCAAACAACAATGGATAATTTACCTCAGACATGAGGCTATTACTCTCTGCATGGATGCAAAGTCCTCCCTCTCATATATTTGATAGCTCAATAGTATTTTTAATAAAAAATTACAGTTAACTTTTGTATGTGGGAATTGGTGTGTGGAGCTGAACAGACAGTGATGTAGAAACAGCCATTGATTTACACAACCGGTCAAAAGTTTGGGGTCCATTTTTTATTATTAATTTAATAATTTAAATAAAATTATTCTGTTCTTCTAAGTGGCATTTATTAAATGTAAAAAATGCTAAATTGTTAAATACTTATTTATTAAATATTTATTTATTACTTACTGTATGTAGTTTCAAATTAAATTATTACTCCAGTCACTATTCCTTTTATTACTATTATTATTACTACTTTTATCACTAATATTATTATTATTTATTATTATTATTATTTATTATTATTTTATATTATTATTATTAGTAATAATAATAATAATAATAATTATAAATTGACTTCTGAAGGATCATGTGACTCTGAATACTGAAGTTATGAAGCTGAAAATTCATCATTAAAATCCCTGAAATAAATGATTGAATTAAATTATAAGCATATAACATTTCACTATTTAAAATTTTGTACTGTATTTTTGATTAAATAAATGCAGCCTTAGTGAGCAGGATAAGCTTATTTTAAAGCATTTAAAAATCCTACTGACCCCAAACTTTTGACAGCTATTGTACATGTTGAGGTTGTTTTTTTACTTTAACTAGTGGAGTTTACTAGAAAAATGCTTGGAAAGCAAGGTGAAACTTAACAGGGCTGGGCTTTTTAGTTTCACTTTTTGTAAAAACTTGATTTAAGGCAACAGGTTTCCACAGAATTGTTTAATAAAGTCAACTAGTTTGGGTTAAGAGTGTGGAGTTTATCCACATTACTCTGTAATAGACTTTTACATTCCAGAAACTGTTGTTTTGGTAGACTGGCTTCAATATAAGCTATTATTAGACTAAAGAAAGTTTTGAATTCTGAAACGTACAGGATGTTTTGTATAGCACAACGACTGCTTTTATGTCAAAAGATCAATGAGATTTTGATTTCTCAATTCATGACCCCTTTAAAATAAGAATAACATGAAACGAAAAGTTTGTAGTCTAGTCTAGTAGAGGATTAGTTCACTTCAAAAAAAATCTGATTCTGTCATTTAGTTTCAGGGTCACTGGTTTCAAACCCCTATACTTTTTTTTTTTTTTTTTCACTGAACATAAAAGGAAAGTTTTGAAGTGGCTCTTTTAAAAGGCACTATAAAAGTCCATATGGCATATTCACTATATGCCAGATTTTCTAAAGCCATTTGATAGCTGTAGCTTGAGAACAGCTCTCAGATATGTGTTTATGGCAGAGACTTGATGTCTGCAACATCAAACCTCTGTAGCTGATTTTCCATTGCCCTTCACATTGTGCAAACTGAAATTGTGGAATGAAACACGTCAATTTTGCAAAAACTTCTATACATTGCAAAACATGAGGTACTACTGCAGATTGCAAAACTTTTTGTCATCTGGTGTATGTTAAAGACACATGATCACCCTTAAAGACATGTTTACAAGAGACCTTTTAAACCAATTGCATTGAATGAATAAAAAAAGTCTTCTAAATCCATAGTACCTCTAATAAAGCACATACTTTAACCTTCTAGAAGCAACACATTCATGACTGTAACTAAGTAAAAGATGTCTTTGCCATTGTGTATTAAATGTATGTCTGCGTTATATGTAAACTTTTATAGTAAAAAAAAAAAAATGCTTTAGTCACACAATAAAAACGTAGCGTTTTCCCTGCCAGCTTTTTTTGTTTGCCAGTCACCAACAACAGTTTTGATGATTTGACCTAAATGATGGTTGTCAGAATATTTTTGCTAGAAATATAATGAGCATATTATATATCAAATTAAAGAACCAAACCTCTACTTTTAAACAAACAAATAAATAATTAAATGTTTTATTTTGTCTACATGTGTTCATGTTTTATCCCACTTGAATGCAGAGGTTTCATCAAAAATACATATGTTGATCTTTTTTATTTTAAAGTATAGGTCATTTGTCAATGGCAGGCAAAATTGACAAGATATCACCAATGGTAAGAAAAGAGTTATTTTTATATCATTATTAGCATTTAAATTATATATATTTTTGTGAAAATATGCCATGGAAACTGAGCTACAAGTCTACTTTATGATCAACCGCCATGATATATACAGTTGAAGTCAGAATTATTAGCCCATCTTTGAATTTGTTTTATTTTTTAAATATTTCCCAAATTATGCTTAACAGAGCAAGGACATTTTCACAGTATGTCTGATAATATTTTTTCTTCTGAAGAAAAGTCTTATTTGTTTTATTTCAGCAGTTTGTTTTATTTTAATTTTTTTTAAAAACCATTTTAAGGTCAAAATTATTAGCCCCTTTAAGCTATATATTTTTTCGATAGTCTACAGAACAAACCATCATTATACATTAACTTGCCTAATTACCCTAACCTGCCTAGTTAACCTAATTAACCTAGTTAAGCCTTTAGATGTAACTTTAAGCTGTATAGAAGTCTCTTGAAAAATATCAAGTAAAATATTATGTACTGTTATCATGGCAAAGATAAAATAAATCAGTTATTAGAAATGAGTTATTAAAACTATTACTGTATGTTTAAAAATGTGTTGAAAAAATCTTCTCTCCGTTAAACAGAAATTAAGAAAAAAAAAATAAACAGGGGGCCTAATAATTCTGACTTCAACTGTATAAGTGTAATAGTTCCTTAATCGAAGTCACACTAGAGTTTGAGCTTGCAAAATTCTGTCGTACAGCACTGCGTAAAGAGGCGGGACTAAACAAGATGATTAGACATTAAAAAACACGAGCGATTGCTTCATGTTTTAAATTTCTGTTCAGAGAGGTCATGTTTTGATCCTGGATTGGTGTCATGCAGTCAAGTGATGTGATTTCGCAGGTCAGAATTCACCAAGCTTGAACTTTGCACCGCAGCAACCTGCAAAACTCTGACGCATGACTCTGCGTTTCCAGTCTGACGCATTTGCGTGCGTATGAATGGAAGTCTGTGGGGAGAAAAGCCCAGTGTGACCGCGAATTTAACCTGTAAGATTGTCTAATTATTAAAGGTGCAGTATGTAAGTTTGACACCCAGTGGTTGAACTAGGATTTGCACTCCTGGATCAAAATAAATGCAAGTGCGGGATGCCAGGTTGAGTACAGGAGCGAGTGATTTAAACTAACCAACTAGTTAAACTGGTTTTTGGTTCTAACCAACACCTCAAATTGATATATTTGAAACGACTTCTATTTCTTACAGCTGAACATGTCAAACCTATGACAGTGATCACCTCAGGTGAACCTTGTGTGCTTTATTTAGTGCTAAATGCTAACAATGCGAGTTTGAATGTTGAATGTTTTACATGACATGTATTGCCATATACTGAAAGTTCACCTCCGAAAATACAATAAACCATTTGAAATTGAACTTTAGAACTAAACACATATGAGTGATTCAGCATCTACATTTAATTATGTTAAAGAGGGTTAACATATTAAATAGATTCTAAACCTTACCGTTTCGTGAGTGAGTGCATATTCTGTGCTTCTGAATGGTTGATTTAAATTTCTGTCATGTTTCGTCTGGTGCAAACAGCCAAATTGCTCATCAATGCGTATCTCGTCACAAAGCGTTTTGTTAGGGCATGTGGTTTCTGTAACCAGGGGATGTGACGTTGACAACAGGGTGTGGATCCAAATGCAGGTTTGTTAGAATGGTCAGGCAAGCAATTGTCAACACAGGAGCAAACAGATGTATAAGGGCAATCCAGAGTCGTAGTCAGAGAACAGGTAGATGATCAGAAGGCAGGCAGCAGACAGAAATACACAGATAATCGAGGCAAGGATCAAAACACAGGAAAACAAACCGGTAACGTGTTGTAGTGTCACTAACAGTAGACAAGACTCAGCAACAACAGAGTGTTAGTGCGCTGTATTTATGTGTGTGCAATCAGTCCTTGAGCAGCATCAGCTGTGTGTTTGCAATCACTGGAGACTTGCATCAGGTGTGTGTGTGTGTGTGGCATGACTCAATATGTAGTCCAATTACCAGCAGATTTGTAGTCCTATGTGAATGTGTGTGTGTTTACCAGCGATCTCTGGCTGTGATCGCTGGTGACCATGACAGTTACAATGTAACCTGCTCACGTTCGTAATATTTATTTCATTTGCCAATTAATAACCTCATGTGAAACTGAATCATTTTGACATCTGATACTGTCCACTGACACTGTCACATTTTGCTCACAGACACATGCTTTCAGAGCATTTCTAAATGAATGAATGAATGAAATGCGTTGTTTTCCAACAAGGCAACCCGGGGTGCTGAATTATAATTGGCTAAACTGGCATTGTGCAAGTGAAATTTACCTAAACATAGACAGCGTTCCGGCATGGAAAAAACATTTTCAAAGCAGAATATCTGACTTCAGCATTGTTTTTCAGTTAAACATGTTCACTTGGGATGTTTCTTAAATATCTGCACACATATTATGGTATTTTTATGCTTTAGCAGAGTCAAAAACATGCATACTGCACCTTTAAAAATTGGCAGCCTATTCATGACACAAAGCTAACTTAAGAAGTTTAGTGTGACTTAAAAAAAAGGAATATGCAGAGAGAAAAAGCTTTTTTTGACAGTAAAGAAAATATACTTCAAATGCATCCTTTCTACTAAAAAGTGCTACTTTTGAAAACACAGCAGCTTAAAGAGTGGCATATGTGCAAGCTGCAAGTGGCAGGGAAAGCAGGCGCTCCTGTGGACACCACACATCAGTACTGATTGCAGCTCACAGTGTATTCCTGATTACCCTCCCATGGGCTGACAGTGGCATGACTTTCTGCATGGAACACCTGAGTAGAGTCCCCTACTGGAGCGGAAAGTGGCGTGCGCCAACCTTTCCAAACCCCTGCCAAGGAACCCATATGCCCGCCTGTTTGCTCACTAGCCAGAGCTTCAGGCAAAGGGATTGATATCAACACAGAGTTTTAGTTGTATTTCTCACTCTGTTTTTATAGGTCTCCAATGGAGCCTACAGAAAAGTGATTCACAGACAGAAGAGAGCGTTCGGTCATACAGAACACATCTCGCCGGAATGCTGCTGTAGAGTCTGGTCAAGAATGATAGGTCACGCTTCAATGAAAGTGGACATATTGTTATACTGTCCTCTAGATATGTCTGCACAGTTGTATTGAACTGTGTACTTATAACTGGATCAAGGAATCTGCACTGTGTGCTGGATTTGAACAATCTGAAATTTTAATATGATTGTATACATGCAATACTGACCTTTAGGAAGTGACTTTAAATCAACTCAATAGTAACTGCTGATGTTTTAAGATGGATTCCCACCAAAAACTAAGTATTTACACACACTGCTATTTAAATTAATCAAATAATTGTTAACAGTGTTGCCTTTTGACATTAAATTATTCCACATGTAACTACTTTATGGTGCAAATTCTCACTATAACAGATTTTTTATCTTGTCATTCACTTTTAAAGGGTAACTATTTTATGTCTTTTGCAAGATGTAAGATAAGACTTTAGTGTCTCCAAAATGTATCTGTGAAGTGTCAGCTCAAAATACCCATCAGATAGTTATTACATATGTAAATCGGCACGTTTTGGTGTCTGAGAACAATAGCTGTTTTTGTAGCCTGTGGCTTTAAATCCAAATGAGCTGGTTCTTCTCGCCTACCGCTCAGGCGTGCATGTCTGTTTCTCATGCGTTACATTTGATAAACAGCAGTCAGTGATCGAGGCAGACACGGCTGAAGCTGAAATAAGGTCACTAGTCAAAAATAGTAAGTTTATTTGATGTATTTGTGGTGGAGCTTATTCAAGCCTTTCTGAAATGATGACACACACACACACACATACACACACACACACACACACACACAAACACACAAACACACACACACACACACACACACACACACACACACACACAGAGAGAGAGAGAGAGATACACATATATGTGCATTTACTGACACCATGCAGCTGTGGTGATTATAGAAGTTAAGAATTACATAGCAATTTTACTCTATTTCAAACATGCACTTTAAAAAATAAATGTTTTAAACTTATAAAATTAATTACTAAGGGGCAACTGGTCACAAAAAGTTGCAACGTTTTAATCGCAGATTCTTTGCAAAAAATGTTCTATGGACATGTGTACACCTGTTATTATGGAGACATTCGGTGTGCGGGAAAAACCACACTCCAACGTCATGTTACAGTGGGCCTCAAAATCACTGGGATTTGGATCTCATTTTAAAAGAGACTCATCGTCTTATCACTTCAATATGACAGTGGACGCACTATAAATACAGACAGTTTTGTCCAAACAGCTTCCAAAGGTAGATGTTTGCCATAGATGCCCTTTAACTGATATTTTCACATCTTTTAATTGTTAAAAATGTGTCATTGTTAGGCAATGTAAGGCATGCCACTTCTATTTGTTATGTATGTTACACTGTACATAAGATAAGATATTGACGATGAATCAATAATTTGTTTCTACAACACAAATTAATTTGTTTCCTCGTTCTGTTATATCACAACCACATTATACTAATTTGTTTTAATTTAACAGTGGAAGAAATTAATGAAATGTGGCAACAAATTAACCAGTCATATGAACAAACTAATTAGCTGTATATAGTATTGATATTTATTGTTTTGCATATCTGTCTTTGCTGTATGAGTATTGCACACACTAAAAAAAAATTATTCAAAGATGATTCCTTGGATTTGCTATTTTTGTTTTCAGTTAAGTGGTTCTGTGGTTGTAAACTATTTATTTGGGTTAAGTTTAAACAAACAAATTAAGTTAAACATTATTACATTTAATTTGTTTGTATAAATTCAGCACAAATAAATTGTTTGCAAAAATTTTACATAAATCATCGGTATATAATTATTATTATACAAATATGCTAATTTATTCCCAGTACTGGGTTGCAGCTGGAAGGGCATCCGCTGTGTAAAACATATACTGGATAAGTTGGCTTTTCATTCCGCTGTGGCGACCCTTGATAAATAAATGGAAAAAACAAAAAATAAATGAATGAATGTTAATTTCTACAAAATAAAGAATATGTTTAATAACAAGTAATGTTTGTTTTGTCTGTTTGTGTATTTGCCTACATTTGGCTGGGTTAAAAAAAAAGTACATGCACTTGGGTTAAAAAAAATACATGCACAAAGAAAAAAAAACATTTTGGTCACACTTTTTTCAATAACGATCGATTAGTTAATGTCACTAACATGAACTAATTATGAACAATACTTATACAGCATTCATTAATCATAGTTCAACAGCATTAATTAATCCAAAGTTATGCTTCTTAACGTTAGTTAACACACTGTGAGTTAAAAAAAGAACTAACAATAAATGACTGTATTTTCATTATTGCAATCAAAGATGAATAAATACTGTAATAAACATATTGTTTATTGTTAGTTAAAATTAGTAAATACATTTACTAACATTATTGGAACCTATTGTAAAGTGTTAACAATTTGTTGTTTTTTTATTATTAAAAATGAAAATGTAAACAACTTTTTAATATAATAAGTATATATAT
>CAIGQZ010001469.1:376410-397162 GCA_903798205.1 Danio tinwini | reverse complement strand
ATAATAATAATAATAATAATAATAATAATAATAATAATAATAATAATTATTATTATTATTATTATTATTAATAATGAAACTACATAGATTTTTTTTATTTGAATACATTTTAATAGCTTAAATTTAAATTTAACAATTAATTATTTTTTTTACATTTTATAAATGCCGTCTTGATGAACAGAAAAAAACCCATAAAAAATATATATTAAATATGATATGTATTATATATAGACTGGTATATATAATAGCTAAAGTCAATATTAGCTAAACTCATATAAAACTGCTCTAACTACAGTACTAGAATAATAAAAAAATATTTTAAAAAAAATCTGAAAAGAAACAATTATCAGATTTTTTCAAAGTTCCTTATTCATTTGCTTTTATTTATACAGATGATTAGGTAACACTTTATTTTGATAGTCTATTTGAGTAGTAGACTGTGCTTAATGTCTGTTGATACTGCAGCTTAACAGACATATGACTGACTATAAGAAACTTTTGCAAGTACATGTCAAGTGACGTGCGAACAATTTTTTAATAAAATACATATTTTTAAAATAACCCCAATTTTAAAGTCATTTTAGGACAAAAATGTACTAATCATACTTTTTTGTTATTTTAATGGAAATTTTGCACTCAGACTCCAGAAAGCTGTCTGAACTAGGAACACCAAGTAAAGCATAATGCATTATTACTAATATAATGCATAATTTACTATATCTAAGAATTGTTTGTACAGTGTAAAAATGTTTTCAAGAGAGAGAGAGAAACAGATTTAAACTCACGAGAGATGCCCTGCATCATGAGTGGCACGAATGGTAATTCGATGCGAACATCACAGCCTTGAAAACTGTGATTATGGGTTTGTGTTTAGCCTGCAGGTGTGTGTGTGTGTGTGTGTGTGTGTGTGTGTGTGTGTGTGTGTGTGTGTGTGTGTACAGGTTAAGCGCACTGGCGCATGCAGTAAAGCAAAGTGCACTCTGGGATGTCCAAAAACTTTAAATGTCTAAAATACTGCCTTATCTGATGGAAACAAGGATGCATCCAGACAGGTTTGAATCTAATATTCGCATTACATCCTGTCAGACGATATTCTTCAATCTGGAGTTTTCTTTTTTTTTAGAGGAAAGCATAGGGTATGACAGTGATGAACTAAATACAACCCCCAAAATGAATAGCCTCAAAACAGAAACGACCTTACTGCTAAAACACTGTAACACAATTCTACATTTAATTATAGTTTTACTCTAATTATTTTTAACAATTTCCACAAACTAATGAAATAATTCAAATATATTTATACTGTATGTAATCAATGTTACTGTAACGCTGGTCACATTTGAAATGGGTCTTACCATTGACATTATGTTGTAGCTATTTAAGGGGGGAGGGTTTTTATGCTATCAGTTGTATTTAATGGGCTTTAATGGTTGGTTTGATGTTTTTGGTAGGTTTTGGGTGGACCATTGGTTGGGTTCTACTGTTCTATTGTTGTCTTCTTTCTTTTTTATTAAATTTGATTTTAATAAAATTTGTTTTAATTTTTAACTTTGAGTCCCGGATGGGCCAGTTCTGTTCTCCCCGTGTTGGCATGTGTTTCCTCCGGGTGCTCCGGTTTCTCCTACAGTCCGAAGACTGTAGATGAATTGAATAAACTAAATTGGCTGTAGTGTATGTGTTTGAATGTGAGTGTGTATGGATGTTTCCCAGTACTGGGTTGCAGCTGGAAAGGCATTCACTGTGTAAAACATATGCTGGATAAGTTGGCAGTTTAATCTGCTGTGGTGACCCCTGCTAAATAAACAAACTAAGATAAAGGAATATGAATAAAAGAACTTTGCTGCAAAATAAACAATATAATACATATATGTGCCCATGGACCACAAAACCAATCATAAGTGTTCGTTTTCTGAAACTGAGATTTATACATAATCGAAAAGTTTCCATTGATGTATATTTTGTTAGGACAAGGCAATATTTGGTAGAGATACTACTGAAATATTGAAAATATGGAATCTGAAGTTTAAAAAAACTAAGTAATGGGAAAATCACCTTTAAAGTTGTTTATAAGATGTTTTTGCTATGCATATTACAATCGGTTGATATACTGTACATATTTACAAATGTATTTAAATTCATCAAATATCTTTATGGAACATAATCTTTTACTTAATATTCCAATTATGTTTGGCATACAAGGAAAATGAATCACTTTTACCCACACAATGTATTTTTGTCTATTGCCAAAAGTATACTTCTTCAACATAAGACTGGTTTTGTGGTCTGGGCCTACATTATGTACCTAAATTTAATATATAAGAAATGTAAAAAAATCTAGCCCTCGTCTGTAGGAGTGATTTGGCATTTGACTGACAGAATAAAAAGTAATCAGTAGCACCAATCATTGTATCTCTACTCAGAAGCAAAAACTAGAGTCAATAAATATGAGATGTTAATGTTAGATGTTTAGATGTGATGGTATGGTGCCTGGAAGCCAATCTGAGACCAGCTTTCATACAAGAGTGCCTGACTGACTGAGCAGCTGCCGTCTGTTTCCAGCAAACCTGGATTTGTGCTGCCCTGGGCCCAGAATGAAGCGCACACCTGATTCATGGCATCTCTTCCCACACCTGCAGGCAATCTTCTGACAGCCTAACTAGGCCACAGAAACAGATTGAGCCGTACCCCACAACCTCTTGTCATTTCATAATAATAAGTGCTGCTCAGCTTGGCAGAGCTCTAAACAAATCTCCCCTCGTTACAAGACCATGCCTATTTTGTTTTAAGGTTACGTATTTGTATGCAATTCATAGATGTACTTTGTATTCATAGGAGAACTCACATTACAATAGGGTTCAGCACTACCGTAGCTTATAAGAACTATAGGAAACGGTAATATTCCCAGACTGGCTTGTGTAGCCCCTCCTCTTGTACTTGAAACAGAATCTCTGGCATGAGAGCAAAAAAACAAGGACCTTAAAAACCACAGACTATTAAGGCAAGTTCAAGAGTTCACACTTAGCTGATGATTAATTATAAAGCTTGTTTGGCATGCTATCTAGGGAGAAAGCCCTGAGCTCATAAGATCCTCGAGCCCGGGGCTCCCTCCCGTTTGCAAGGCGAGAGGGGAGTTTGAGCTCAGGTAGATCTCGAGAACTCCCTTGCTGTAGTAGCTAATGAACAGATAGTGATTGCTTATAAGAGATAACTTCTTACTAGGAGCATGTCTATGCTGCCAATTTAGATTAGTCAATTAACTTAAGTTGCATGTTTTTGGACGGTGGGAGGAAACCGGGGAACCCGGAGGAAACCCACGTGAACACGAGGAGAACATGTAAACTCCACACAGAAATGTTGGCTGGCTTGGTAAGGACTAGAACCAGTGACGTTCTTGCTGTGAGGCAACAGTGCTAACCACTGGGCCACCGTGCCACCCATCTAGGAAAGGAGAAAGAGTAGGGGTGGAAGGGGGGATTCTTCAAAATGAAGATAGCTGTGATTTGGAACCTTGGGTATTTATAGTGGCTTAGGAATCGTCTGATCGTGAATCACGAATTGAATAATGCGGGGCCGGCTGCAAGCAATCATAAGCACGTGATCCTCTCAAAATTAGTATATAAATAAACTTCACTTAGTGAGGTTTACCAAAGACTCTTTAAGGCAAGTTATTTAACATGGAAGTTATTTCACAAGTGCAACTCCTATCTATTTGAATGGGGATACAGGAAAGTTTATAATTAAATTAAATTTTTGGAACCACAAAAGAAATGTAGCACAAACTCATTCATTCATTTACTTTACTGCTTAGACTCTTTATTAATTCGGAGTTGCCACAGCACAAAGAACCAGCTGCAACCCATCACTGGGAAACACCCTTACATTCTCACACATACACTACGGACAATTTAGTTTACCCAATTCACCTATATCACATGTTTTTGGACTTGTGGGGGAAACTGGAGCACCCAGAGGAAACCCACACGAACACAGGGAGAACATGCAAACTCCACACAGAAATGCCAATTGGCCCAGCTGTGGCTCAAACCAGTGAACTTCTTGGTGTAAGGCGATTGTGTTACCCACTGCGCCACCATCCTGCCGTAACACAAACTGTCTTTTACATTTTGTTACTAAACATTTAAATCAAACAAAAATGAAAATGTGGATACACAGCCGAAGGGAATCGAGTTCACAACACTACCTTATTTTATGGCCATTTCTGAAGGACACAGCCAGACGTCAACTTGTCTGTCAAACTATAATAAAAATCTATAACTTATGTGTCACACATTATCATCCTCTGAATAATTCCATGTCCAATTGTGTTGGTCTTCTGAGGTTATTTCCAACTTATTCCTGCCATTAAATCTCCCCCCAGTATGAGAGTGACCTCTTTGTTTACACGGCTATAGGCATTCAAGTGGTTACCTTCATGTAATTTATATTTTGAATGGCAGAGTTGGAATTTCTTTTTAATAAAGAGGTGAGACAGGACAGACTGTAACTCACATTTGTTTCATATAGATTAGAAAACCAAAGAACATTTCATTTACAAGTCTAGTTGGTTTGTTTAAAAGTAGAGATTTCAAGCTTTATGTAGAAATATTTCCCATGTCTGTATTAGATGCAGTTGCTGACTCTAGGGGTTTCATATAAAGGAAACTGCAGAAACTGTCATAAAGAACACACATCTGGACTGAGCTTCTCCCCCTGAGAATCAACAGTCTATAGTGATCATTGATTGGCTCCTTTACTGGAAGACAGGGCTTCTTTCACTAGAACGTCAATAATGACTGTTGTGTTTTTCCACTTTCAGAACTACAGGTGTGACAAATATTTTGTATTATATAGTCTTTGGGTTTATGCACTAATATTGGCTAACCTCTGTTACATTCTCCGCACTACACTTCACTTCCATTCGGGTTAAAGAACCAAAGTAACCATTTTCGGAGTCAATAGCAATGACCTTAAAGACTACAGCTTTTTGTAGACAGGTTTGAAACACCAAGTTTATGGTTTCAACTTCTTAAACCTGGGTGGGTGCTACCAAAATCTCACTGTTGCACACTGTAACACTTGACTCGCTAACACAGCTCACTGACTGTATAGACATGCAATTATCATGAGATTTTGCCAATATCAATCACTTTACCTCATGACATTACCTGACATTATTCTGAGTTTTCCCTGCACTAAACTCTGTAAACAAGACTTGGTAACCAGTCTCTGCTCTGTATATTTATGCAAATAAAGTAGATGGCACAAAATAATAATTATAGACGAATTACTAATGACACCAAATAATATCCCAATACATGCATAGAATTACGTTTTGCAGTGACTGACAGTGACTTACCTACTATGTGCAGGTCCATTATTGGGGTACCATGGTGTACTGCATATAAAAAATGGCGGTAAAAACAACCATACTTCTTGGCAAAACTATAAATATATGTAAGCAAGGGTTAAGAGGTTTGCTTTTTCATGTATTACAGTGCTTCATGCTTTAAAGTTTTTACTTTAATTATTGCATTCCATTTACAATGCACTTATAAACATGCTCAAAAAAGCTTATTTTTGGCCAAGTTTATTTGTCAGTTTATCATTCTAAGCTTTAAATGTCTGAACACTTTTGTTTCAATAAAAACTGAAAATGTTATAGTGAGTTTATTGTGTCTGTGTAATATTTCAGGCATCCAACAGACTTCCCTGCAGCCATTTAGGTGTTCAAGGGGTGTTTATATTGTTCTTTATTGTGCCTCTGAATCCATTAAAATGCATGATATATTGTCTCAAACTCAACAACTCAATACAACATAATACCTTATGGATTTGTGAGAAGGCTTTATGAATTCACAATTAAAATTCCCAATTGACTTTGCTGTTAAAATGCAAACTTCCCATTTTGTAGCAGCAGATGTTGCTGCACTGCTTTCAGAAGCCTAAATAAGTGCGCGCGTGATGCGTGTGTTTGTGAGTGAGTTTGTATGTGCTGCAGATCATGCGGAAACTGCTCTCACCCACATTGACATTCACCCCTGTGCGCCCCTGCTGTCATCCTGTCAGCGTCGTCACAGGCATGGGTCCAGCCTGGAGAGCTCACAGACAGACAGACTGGGCAAATGGGAGCCATAGACTTCAGCAACATAACAACGGCCTTTCACCAAAAGCCCTGCTGACCAGCATCCAGCGCCATGTCAACCCTCACCACAGAAACCAACAGTTCCCACAACCCCTAGGGCTCTCGCTGTCAAACAAAGAAACAAAAGCCTATACAAACAGCTATACGGACACAAAGTTGCCCCAGAAAGTGTTTAGTCACTTCAGTTATGCCCTAGGTTTATATAGAAAATCAAACATTAAAATAATATATATTTAAAATATTATATATATTTACATTGGAATGAAAACTTTAAGTCAGAAATTGCCTGGGGTATTCATGATTTTGACAAAAAAAATTATAAAATAAAACCTGTTTATTAGTTGTTTATTTATTTATTTACTTTTCTTAACTTGGTTCCTATTATAACTAACTATATGCTTTTCTAGGACTTCTGTAAAAACATACTTAATGTAACTGGACTGATTTAAACGTACAAAAACACACTGTGGCATAAATCCAATGATAAAGTCATTGCCAAAGCCAGACACACCTGAGTGCTTTCCATTACCATGCCCTGCTGTAATTCACCGCTTAAATTCAACACAAAATACCAAAATTAGCTGGTGACACATCAGGGCACTGCCAATAGCATGCCTTCAAAGAGTCACTCTTCACAGTCAAACTCCTGTTGAGCAGAACCACAAAAGCATCATTTCTCAGAAAAAGTTCCAAACCAAATGAGGCATTTGATTTTGCATTCCAGTTCATATCTTAACACTTAACACCAGCCGAGTGCGGCTCTCACACTGAGCGTGTGCGTACAATCCCAATTCCATAAACAGTTCCTTAGATTTGCTGCTCTGCAAAGTGCAATTTTGTAGCTCTATCCAGCATTTTAGTTACAGAGAATAAACAAAAGAAAAGCGCTCTGCAGCACAGTCTAAAGCGCTGGAAATAGACCTTGTGAGTCCATCCTGAGAAAAAAAACTAAGGCGGAGAAATGAAATATTGGCCCAACAGATAATGTACCACTGCGGCATTATTGGTTGGGTATTTTATCAGTTTTTTGCTTGAGAGACATCGGTGGCAAAATACTCCCTCTTCACTGGTGCACACAGAGGAGGAGGGTGCTTATCAGAGAGAGGTGTCAGGGCAAAACATTGCACCGCAGCGGCAAGATACAGCACTAATGCAAGCAGCTTTCCTGTCAGAGGAGATGAGGCAGACACAGAATATGCTTGGTGAGGGAGATTAGATAAAAATAACGGGATCCATCCCGTGTCGTCCGGGGTGTAGCGGGTATCCTGATAAGGGATTCAGATTTATGTTGGGAGGGAGCAAAAGGAGCAAATATGACATTTTGGAAATGAAATAAGGCAAAGCAAAGATGCCGATTTAAAGGTCGAGCCATCGGGGGTTAACATAAGCCTGGGAACAAAAAGATAGTCACATAAGGGCGCTACACTAGCTGTTATACAATGCATGACATCAAAATCAATTTTCTGTCGCACCTCTTTTCAGCCAACATGAGAAATGACAGGTTTCTGTGGCAGATTCTACTCAGTGGAGTTTGCTATTCTTTCAACTGGATCTGTAAGATCTAAACATGCACTGACATTCTTTTTTTTACTAATTACATCAATAATCATGTACATCACATATATTAACATCTGCTGAGAAACTGAAAATATGTTATATTGTTTTGGCAGATAAAACAAATAAATAAAACATACTGCAAAAAAAGATAAGTCTGATTCCTTTTTGAATTGTTCATTCATTGAATTGTCCTTTTTAAAGAGGCTGAACCTCTTCTTTTCTGTAAAAACTTGCAATGAATCACATGACGTGCAGGAATGAATTAGTACTGTAATAAAAACAGAAGAGAAGATTTGATTTCTAAACACAAAAACAAGAAAACTTGACATGGAAGGTAACGTGACATGAATGAATGTCATTGATGATCTTGTTATTTTTTGTGAATCAGTAACAAACAGCAAATCAGATAAATCTCATTCCAGAACAAATTATTACAAAGAGGTAGATTTTATAAGTGAAAGAATACATATCCTCCTTTAGAACAAATTACTCTTAAGATTCTGTTTGCAATTCCAAGACTTGCGTTTGAAAGAGAATCAGCTTTTGTTATCTGTCAAGTGACAGTACTTACATTTTAAAAGTCTAATTTATTTACAACATTTAATTGAATCATTTTATTTCAGTTGGCTTTTTTTCTGTAGCTCAACAATAAAACAAAGAAACAAAAGGTTATGTTAAATTTAAAATGACGATCTCTGTCAAAGGCTTTTACCCCAACAACCTCCACATCATTCTCCCGCTCTTTTCAGATGGGATGGTGGGCATCTCTGGTCTAGACAGAGGTACATACTCTAGCAGCTGACACATTGTATGTGAATACAGCTGCTAGTTGCAATTGTTTTGTTCAATTAATTATGAAAAACTTTTCTACAAAATATGTTGAAAAACAGAAAAGTTGTAATAATATTATGCCAGGTGATGCACAATTAAAAATGGTGTGCCCTAAAATACCTCAAACCTATATTTGATCAAAATGTGTAGTGAAAAAAAAACTAATTCAGTATTTCATTATTGTACAGTATTTACAAAATATCTGATCATCAAAAAAAATAAAAAAGTGAAAGTGAAAAGTGTTTAAAGTAGTTAAAACTGTTTTGTAAAACCGTTTCTATTTTATTTTGTTATTTATTGATTGTTGTTTAAATTCGTAAAACAAAGTTTTCATGAGCAGATTCATTCATTCAATCATTTTCTTTTCAGCTTAGTCCCTTTATTAATCCGGGGTCGCCACAGCGGAATGAACCGCCAACTTATCCAGCACGATTTTACGCAGCAGATGCCCTTCCAGCCGCAACCCATCTCTGGGAAACATTCACACTCATACACTGCGGACAATTTAGCCGACCTTCTTGCTGTGAGGCGACAGCACTACCTACTGCGCCACTGCGTCGCCCATGAGCAGATTCTTAATTGTCTGGTTTTTTTTTCTTTCTTTTTCAAAATTTTTTTAATGCAAATGCTAAAGAATCATTTGGAGAACTTGTAAATTATTTTCAAATGGCTCTGAAAATCCCAAATCAGCAAATTCATATACAGTTCAGGGGTCGCTGTATGTTGATATTATAATTGAATAAGATGTTGTTGTTGTTGTTGTTGTTGTTGTTTCCATTTTAAAAAGAACAATAAACAACTCATTAAAATAGCAGTTATAACCGCAACACTTTTACTTGAACTTTTTTACTAACCCAATCCCAGGTGATTCTCTTTTCGACTCAAGTCGCCGGTTTGCCTTTTCTGGTTACGGGCCCCTGTTTGATTAAACACAAATAAAGCATCCCTCTGGTCTTGTGCCATCTTCCTTTCATGATCACAGCCATAGATTTGTAGCATGTATAATTCATCAAGTTTTTTTCTTTCTTTCTTTTGTACATGCCTGACCAACTCCTTCCTCACACACTTTAATCTGAGTAATCACTAGCGAGTTACGCATCTCTGCTCTTTCTTTTCATTTCCATGAGGGACCAATTACAGACTATTAAGGGATAGAGACAAGACAAAGGCACTGGGAAGGCGGAGACAGAGATTGCAATCGTGATTTATAAGAAGTTTTCATGGTGCGATGGCTCTTTGACATAAACACCCGGATATAGTTTGTTGTTGCTTCTGCCATCTTTTCCCTTCTAAATTATTCACACCGCTCCACTTAAAAATTGGTAACATAAATAGAGGCATCAGAGCCGAGCCATTACCCCACACCCTACGAGAGAAAGACCCGAGAGCCGGAAAACGAATTTCTGCTGTCTACTTAGGAAAATAGCTCAGGGTGTGAAGATTCGAAAATCTCTCATTACTTTGCTATTCGTTTGATCAGCCTAATGCTGGAACTAATGCAAGCAGAGAATTAATGTGCATTTGGCTAGATTCAAAACCACATTGTTTTGTTTGTTCGTGTTTTTCTGCTCTTTTTTTTTTTTTACTTTACAGAGATCATTTGTTTCAGTGGTAATTTACCCCGAGAGCCTGTTGAAAACATGCTCAACGGAAAGCTCTAATAAATTCAACTCCATATATCTCAGACTTCACAGTTTGTCTTCTCAATCAGCTAATGCTTTCCAACATCTTGGCTTGATGGGCCACAAGCAAACACACACACATAACTCTGCAGAAACCAGAGGACGTCTTTTAAAATATGGTAAAAAAAAATAATTTATTTTTCCTGGCCAAAATACATTTACTGGCCACTTTATTAGGTACACATTACTAGTACTAGGTTGGACCCCATTTTGCATTCAGAACTGCCTTAATCCTTCAAGGAATAGATTTAACAAGGTACTGGAAATAGTCCTCAAAGATTTTTTGATCCATATTGACATGATAGCATCACACAGTTTCTGCAGATTTGTTGGCTGCACATTGATGATGCGAATTTCCCGTTACACCATATTCCAAAGGTACTCTACTGGATTGAGATCTGGTGACTGTGGAGGCCATTTGAGTACAGTAAACTTATTGTCATGTTTAAAAAACCAGTCTGAGATGATTTTGTGTTTTATGACATGGCACGTTGTCCTGCTGGAAGTAGCCATCAGAAGATGGGTACACTGTGGTCATAAAGGGATGGACATGGTCAGCAACAATACTCAGGTAGGCTGTGGCGTTGACACAATGCTCAATTGTTACTAATGGGCCCAAAGTGTGCCAAGAAAATATCCCCCACACCATTACACCACCAGCCTGAACCGTTTATACAAGGCAGGATGGATCCATGCTTTCATGTTGTTGATGCCAAATTCTGACCCTACCAGCTAAATGTCGCAGCAGAAATCGAGACTCATCAGACCAGGCAATGTTTTTTCCAATCTTCTATTGTTCAATTTTGATGAGCCTGTGCAAATTGTAGCCTCAGTTTTCTGTTCTTAGCTGACAGGAGCGGCACACGGTGTGGTCTTTTGCTGCTCTAGCCCATCTGCCTCAAGGTTGGATGTGTTGTGCGTTCAGAGATGCTCTTTTGCATACCTCGGTTGTAACCAGGGTTTATTTGAGTTACTGTTGCCTTTCTATCAACTCAAACCAGTCTGGCCATTCTCCTCTGAGCCCTGGCATCAACAAGGCATTTGTGCCTACAGAACTGCCGCTCACTGGATAGTTTTTCATTGTCGGACTATTCCCTGTAAACCCTTGAGATGGTTGTGCATGAAAGTCCCAGTAGATCAGCAGTTTCTGAAATACTCTATTTTACTCTAATACTCTAAATACTCTGAAATAATAAATGCATTGAGATGCTGCCATGTAATTTGCTAATTAGTAATTTGTGTTAACGGGCAGTTGGACAGGTGTATCTAATAAAGTGGCCACTGAATGTATGCCTTTATATATTAAATATATGTTGTATCTGTGTTGTTCATCAAAAATAATTATTAAAATAAAAAATATATTTTATTTCAACCAAAATATATTTCTAAGGGTGAAGAAAATACATTTCTAATCTTACAGTATGTGTAATGTATATATAATTATTAGTTTTTCTTTTTCAAAAATGTTCAAAACGTTTTTGTAGAAAATAGATTTGTTTAAATGTTTTAGAAAATTAATTTTTTGGATATGTTCAAATATATTAGAAAATCCACTTGAAAATAGTGTTTTTATTATTATTTTACCATATGGAAGGGCTAAGGTTTAATTCAGAGAGGTTCTTTAAGTGTCACTGTCAATCCCGACTTTGTCCTTTTTTAGTTAAACCATGTGACAACCGCTAGTGTCATTGCAGCGCAGCATTTCACCCTCATGCTGGGAAAAAAGCCCCATGTGCTCCCTGGACTCTGATCAACCTTGGTGACAAGATTGATGGCTGAATAAAACTCACAAACGACCGGACGTTTTCGAATTCTCATCCGCTCTAGATCCCCACACGACAATACATGCACATACATAAACACAAAGACACAAAGTGGGAAATCTAAAGCATAATGAGCAAAAATATTGACCTTAAAATGGTTTAAGAAAATGTAAAAACTGATTTTATTCTAGTTGAAATAAAACAAATTACTTTCTCCAGAAGAAAAAATATTATAGGAAATACTGAGAAAAAAATCCTTGCTCTGTTAAACATTATTTGGGAAATATTTTAAAATAAAACAAAAAAAAATCACTGAAGGGCGAATAATATAATATTATACACACACACACGCACGCACGCAAGCACACACACACAAACACACACACACACACACTTTCCCCTCTGGCCTTGTCCTGACACACCTCAGGTCACAAAGCTGCAGGGAGATTCAAGTTTGACTGACAGACAGCCATTTTTCTCTCGAGGGGGTTTCAAGGTTACTTTCCTTTACTCCACAGCACGCAGAAAGTTTAAAATAGACAGATCTGTGGCATGCTACATGGAGATATGACATTATAATCAAGAATTTACATCAAGGCTCAGCATCAAGAATGAGGGAAGATGGTTTGCTAAACTGCTTTATCTGAAGGTTTTCTTTTCGAAGAAATAACAACTTTAGATTCTGAGCACACAGATTTTCATGTTCTGGGACAAAACAGGCAGCAAAAAAAAAAAAAAAGCTTTGTGTGTCAAGGATTTTTTTTTCTGTTCAGCATGCTCATTTTTTTTCTTCAGGTGTAGTTCTTGCTGTTTCCATTATCTCACAAATTGTGTATTTTCTCACATCACTCTATGTGGGTCAGCAATGATAGATGATCTATATCAATAAATATTGATAAAAAATGAAATAAATGTTTAAATACAGACAGGTTTTTGTCTGTATTAAATGTAAATGTCACCACAGAAATAAAACTGTATTTGCGTACTACATATGCATTAAATTCAATAGCCATACAAGCATTAACTTCACAGTTTTTCTTTTTTTATGTTGCTAACTATAGAATCTACTTAAAATGCAAAATCCTTTCCTGATAATTTGTGTGACGGAAATGGCATATGGTTGTGATAAGCACAATTAATTATAATTTTAAAAATTATGCAACTCAGCAGAGCCTGCATAATGTTATTCATTATTATTCAGGATGAAGACCTACTACAATTTTGCGTAATTACATATTTGTTTCTTGTAAATATCGGGTGTTTAAACAACAACATCTGTGAATATTACTATCAGTATCAGTGAGAGTATGATTGTACAGTGCTGATTTCAATGTGTTTTCTGTAGCTATACAATAAATAAATAAATAAATTATAGGCCACATTTAAGCTTACTGGATTTATTAGGTATGGGTTTGAGTGAAGTGGTATTACATTTTTACTCATTATTATTCTATAAAGGTCTAATATAAGTTATTTCCAATTTCAAGTAGAAATATTTTGTCAGAAATGTACAATTGAAGTCAAAACTATTAGCCCCCCTGAATTATTACCCCCCTTGTTTATTGTTTCCCCAATTTCTGGTTAACAGAGAGAAGATTTTTTTTTAACACATTTCCAAACATAATAGTTTTAATAACTCATTTCTAATAACTGATTTATTCTATCTTTGCCAGGATAACGGTAAATAATATTTGACTAGATATTTTTCAAGACACTTCTATACAGCTTAAAGTGACATTTAAAGGCTTAACTAGGTTAATTAGGTTAACTAGGCAGGATAGGGTAATTAGGCAAGTTATTGTATAACGATGGTTTGTCCTGTAGACTATCAAAAATAAATATAGCTTTAAGGGGTTAATAATTTTGACCTTAAAATGGTTTTAAAAACAATAAACACTGCTTTTATTCTAGTTGAAATAAAATTAATAAGACTTTCTCCAGAAAAAAAAAAAATATTATCAGACATACTGTGAAAACTTGGAAAATATTTTAAAAAGAAAGGGTGGCTAAAATATGTTGTTTTAGCTATTTTTTTTTTTTTATGAAAATGACTATTGGTTAAAATACCATAACCTTTTTATTATTTTGCAATTTTATGCAACAATAAAGAAAAAAACAACAATAATAATAATAATCTGCAAACAGTAAAATTTGGAGGAAATGTCAATGTGTGTGTTTATAAATCTTTAAACCCTTGCTCATGTTACATGTTTAAGCAAAAATAGTTCACATTATTTTGAATTAATAACCTTTTTATATGGTGAGAAAAAATGTATGAATTGTAAATGGCTTTTAGAATAGCAATATATATATATATAAACATATATATATATATATATATATATATTGGTGTAATTGTGCTGCTCATAAAATAAATCACATTCTTCATAAATATAGATAAATGATTTAGATAATTATATCTCTCTCTGTAAGCTAAATTATACAGGAACCAGTCCATTAGCAGTTAAGGATCTTAAATATTCAAAATAACATTTTATGAAAAATCTATGAGTTTAAAACTGATTTAGTCAGGTTTATTCAGTCAGACACTGTGACCTTTATATGTTGCCTCTGGCAATGCATTTGCCTCAAATCCCTCAAAAGTGCATAGAGAAAAGTAACCGGTATAAACGTAGCACTCGAGTGAGACATATCTAGTCCAGGGAAAACAGGAAAAACTAAGTGCATTCTGTCCCAGGGTTATTCTGCTATATCTGTCAGTGAGCTTTCAGTTAATCTAAAATCAAAATTATCTCAGTACTCAAAGATGACTGGGGGAAAAAGAAGAAGAAAAAACCTATGGAGAGAGACAGGATGGACTTGAGAAGATTTGACCCTGAGAGGATGAGAAAGGAGACAGCTAGAATGAATTGCTCCACTATTCATTCCATCTTTAATAACTATCTTATATCAAAAAAAAAGCAGCAGCCCGAATCAAGGCCAAGTCTTCATCATGTGCCTTTTATGAGATGCGATAAACATTTGTTTGTGTGTGTGTGTTTTTTTTTTTTGTAAATAAACTGTCAATCGTGCCATTCACCAGAACATCTACATACAACATCTCTGCTTTCTTTTTCCCCAGTAACTACCAATTCCTTAGTGCTTTTGTTTTTAACTCAATTACAAATGTGAGTGCCACAGCAGGGAACATTTGTGGCGGAGAACTTTATTTATTTATCAAGGAGAAAAAGCCTCTAGTTTCCAAATAAACCCTGTCTTTGGTGGTACTACATTTTTACTCTCATCTGGGATTGTGTGGATAGGCATGATTTTTGGTTCTGTTTTAATTCAATGAATAAATAATTGGGAATAAAAAGCTATAAAAAAATTTAAAATTATAATAAATGTTCGCATAGACTGTCTACTGTACATTTAAGGGTTTTTTCATGAATGTTGTTCTATAATCGGGATCATATATTAAACTACAACATTAAACAATATATTAACCTTTTTATTTTACTAATTTGTTTACATTTTGTTTGAATATAAATCATAAATAATACTTTAAAAAACTGATTACTTAGTTTTATATGAAGAATTATATATTTATAAATCAGATTACATTGGTAAAGGAAAAATAAATTATAATAAGACAAAAATAACTATACTCATATATTCTCTGGCTTTGACTAGAATTTAATGACAAAACAGAAAAAATGCATCATTTAAAATGTTGTAAAACACCATATTTGTGATAATGTAGATATTTGGAAAAACTATACACTTGCTTTTGTGATGTTATAAAAGCACACTTGACAATGTCCGCTTGCATGTTGTTAAAACAACAACTTTAATATTACCGCATACAAAATATTACACACCCCTACACTGATTGTTACACTGTTACACAGATATATTTCTTCAGTTTTTTTGTCCAACCTCTGTATATACAGTTAAAGTCAGAAATATTATTAAATTATTAGCAACCCTGTATTTTTTCCCAATTTCTGTTTAAGAGAAATAATATTTTCCCATTAAAAGAATATTATGCAATTCATTGTATAACAGTGGTACAAAGTCAAAAAAGTGTAGAAAGTCAACAAAGTGTGGGAAATCTAAAGCATATTGCCTAAGGGAGCAAAAGTTGACCTTAAAATGGTTTAAGAAAATGTAAAAACTGATTTTATTCTAGTTGAAATAAAACAAATTACTTTTTCCAGAAGAAAAAATATTATAGGAAATACTGAGAAAAAAAAATCTTGCTCAGTTAAACATTATTTAGGAAATATTTGAAAATAAAACAAAAAAAAATTACTGGAGGGCGAATAATATAATATTACACACAAACACACACACACACACACACACACACACACACACACACACACACAATGTTAAATTAATTTGCCCAATAGTGACCTACTGCACAGTTTTAAATTAAACTGCAGCTAAATGTATTATTTTTAGGGAAAAGTATTACTCAGTGGTTGGACTGTTTATAATGCACTAATGAGAGCTCGTATTTGTTCAATAATTGGACTACACTGGTCAAACAGTCTTTCTGCTGCTATGAATACAATAACAATAAATACAATTTTACAAAAAACCTTGTCCCAATATTGTGATATCTCTTCAACATATGAGCATATGACATCCAAACACCCTGTCACTCAGTTCAGCTTTTTTCCAAAATAGAACAGCTTCTTGGTTCCCACATTCTTTTCAGACAAACACTGAGGGGTTCATGAGGTTTGTGAGCTGTCTGAAACTGTACGTTTTTGACAGTTCAATTTACTCCTATGGCGACAAGAACCAGACATGCTTCAATGTCTGCGTAACATAATCGCGGAGCAGCGAATGCAATACTTCACACCACTCACTTCCTGCGGGCATTAATTTTAAGCAAGATCACAGTGTGTGGAGCTCTCTGTCCCTCTATCTAAACAGCTGAACCGTCAGCCTCACTCTCTCCCTCCATCGGCTGATGTACAGTCTCCAAACTTCCAGCGCTGGCTAAACCATACATCAAATCTCTTTGTATGACAAATCCCCTGCGGGCCTGCTCCCCCTCCTGGCCCAGAACTCTTCCCACTGCTTACTTATTTATATGTCCCTTACAGTCCTGTTAGAGTGTTTATAAGACATGCTGTTATTATTTCTGATATACTTCTGGTAAGAGGTTTTGCATATTCATTCATGGCTTAAGAAAAGACACTCAAGGTGCATTACCATCATAATTATGCCATCCAAAAAAAAAAAAAAATTATGATGGGCACCTTCCTCTTTAGTTGACCTCCTCCACATGTCTGGAATTATTAAAATTTGACATTAAAAAGTGTATGAATCACTTGTTTTCCTAAAGAGACACTGCCTAACAGTGACACCAGTGGTTAACTCTTTCTCTGCCAGAAAAACACTGCAAGCACTAGCATGCATTTTATTTATTTCTTGTATTTAAAAATATTTTATGACCTCCACAATATGTTGATGAAGGTATATGTAAATGATATCTAATAAAAAAATAAAATTAAACAAACCTGCACAACTTTAACAGTCACATAAATAGTTTGTGAGTGTGGACATTTTCTCTGTACTGTTACGGCATGTTCAATTTATATGTTACTGAATGTTTGGTGAACACGTTAGCATATTGTTCATAAACATCTTCTGCCTGCTCCTTCTGGTTTACACAGATGGATCACTTCTCTTGTTTTTTCAATCTAGAGATGCTGATTCAGATGATCAGAAACAGCGCCCCCTGCATTTACACATACAGAATTAAAGGGACAGATCACCCCAAAAATCTGGATCGCTATAACATAATCATCAGAACAAGTGTCTTTTTTATTTGCATATTTGAATGAATCTCTCTTTTATGTACAATATTACAATAATTCTGAATGTCTTTGAAAATTGTGTGAGTGACAGTCAACTTTTAACTATATTTGTGCTCTACTCTGACCTCAAATCCATTGCAAAACCACACAGCTATGCAGCAATTCACGCAGACAAAATAGTTGCTCTGGCCCTGTATGGACTGCTTTTGATAATAGCACATCAGTGTTTTGCAAAGTGTGCTTATGGTTGAAATTTCTCATTTGTTAGCACATGTAAACATATCCACCATAGAAAAACAAAGGTGATGACAGGGGGTTAACAGAACTGTGGCTCTCCTCTATGCACTTGGGCAATAGATGGTACGCATATACCAATTTTATCCCCCAAGGAAATGCATCTGACTACAACAATGGAAAAAAAGTATGTTATTCCATCCTACTACAAGCAACTGTTAATCATTGAGGCAGGTAAGATTGGAACCATCCATCCATGAGACATAAAACGTTAGAATTTACTTTACTATATTGTTAGAATGCATGTAAAGTAGTTAACAGCATCATTTAATGCTTTTTGCTGTGTGTTGTCTAATAAAAAGTGCTTATCTATTCTGGATGAGAACAACTGAGCTAGAAGATAAAAAGTTCAGGAGAGACGACTGAAGAACCCAGACTGCAGCAAGAAATTCAAAGAATAACTTGTCAGAAGAGTTATAATATGCCAAATTTGTGTGTGTTAGTATTGTTTCGCTATCTAAAAAGTATTGCTTTATAGATCTAATATACTAATACATATCCAACTGTTTACATTTACATACATAACTAGAATTATGTGAACCTGTGTGTTCTTGTGAGCTTTACATGACCTTGTGTTAATTTAACATTTCAAGAGCTGCCTGGCAGACGGCTTTTTTGTGCTCCCACTCTGCATCTCTGGTAGATCAGGAGTTTAAGCTGACAAGAATATAACACCTTAGTAGTTGGTCCCCCTTTTTGAATAGATGTCAAAAATGATGTTCAACAAAAAATACAATTTACTCACTATTTACTCACCCTCAAGTGGTTCCAAACCTTTATGAGTTTCTTTCTTAAGCTGAAAACCTGTAACCATCTACTTCCATAGTAAAAAAAAACAACAAACACTATTGAAGTCAATATCCATTTAAATTATTGCAAATCTTTAATGCTTTATTGCAGGGGTCAACAAACTTGTTCCCAGAGGGCATTGAGTTTAGCCAATCTTTATCAAAAACACAAGCTACTATATCCTGAACAAGCTAATCAAGCTAGCTATATTTGAAACTTCCAGGTGGGTGTGTTGAGGCAAGTTAAAGCTAAACTCTCCAGGGACACCATCCCTTCAAGACTAAGATTGGTGACCCCTGGTTTAAGCTTGGTTTCATTTTTACATCACTTGTCAAATTGTAGCTAAAGTTCAATTCAACAGTTCACACTTAGATAATGCTTGACTATTTTAGCAGGTTTGGCATGCTGTCCCGGGAGAGAACCCTGATCTGAAGATAGATGAGCCCAAGGCTCCCGCCTGGTCAATAAGCATTAGGAGGGATACGAGATCAGGTAGTTCTTGATAACTTCCCAAGAATAGACCGCCAACTGTGCCAGTTTGTACTTAGTAGATGTATATGACTTTAACTTCTGTAGCATATTTTTTGAGTGTAGGAGGAAACCGAAGTACCCGGAGATAACCCACGCAAACACGGGGAGAACATGCAAACTCCACACAGAGAGTGTAGACTGGCTTAGCTAGCATTTGAACCAACGACCCCCTTGCTGTGGGGCAACATTGCTAAACACTGAGCCACTGTATCGCCTAAACTAGAATTGAGGAGAAGGGATGGATGAGGGGGTTTCCAAAACGAAGATGAGGAATGAAGTTTAGGCTGGATATTTATATTAAATTTGGAATGATCCAATTGGCTAGTTAGTGATTAGTGATAGGGATCAGCTGTAGTCAATCCTATCATGTGTTCCTCTTGAAATTAGTTTGTGAAACTTCACAAAGTTAAATAAAACAAAACTTTAGGTTTATGGAAATAATAAAACAATAATTGTATACATTGTTAAATTATATAAAATATGCATTTTACAAACTTAGTTTACACTCAAATTGACCAAAATTAAAGCTAAATAGCTGAAAAAAAAATTTTTTACACAGTACCAAACATCATCACCAGAGAATATTCCGTTTCCATTGGTGACCATATAAGCACGCCCCTATTTCTCCTTGTATGGTTTTAGCAAAAATAATAACTTTTTCACAATATTTGTAAAGTAGACATCAAATTCTAAACTAGCAGGGGCAGTTTGGTGGCCTTACAGCTAGAAGGTCGGTGGTTTGAGTCCCGGCTGTGTAAGTTGGCATTTCTGTGTGGAATTTGCATGTTCTCCCAATGTTGCTGTGGGTTTCCCCCAGAGTCCAAAAACATGTGGTTAATTGAATACGCTAAATTGGCCGTAGTGTATGTGTGTGAATGTGAGAGTGTATGGGTGTTTCCCAGTATTGGGTTGCAGCTGGAAGGGCATCCACTGTGTAAAACATATGCTGGATAAGTTGGCAGTTCATTCCACTGTGGCGACCCCTGATGAATAACGGGACAAAGCCAAAGGAAAATGAATGAATGAATTCAGCCTCTAAAAATATATTTTTTAAATAAATGTGGCATATGTAGTATAGTTGCACTGCATCACAAACTGAGAATCATTACTTCATTCATAATATTGAAAACATGTTTAGACCATTGTTTTCTAAAATTGTAAATGTGTGTTATATTTTGGGGTTTCTAAAAATGTGGATCACTGCAAAAAATACTCTGGTGAATATACTTGTAGCAAATTAATAAATGGCCATTGATCAGTAATAGCTAACAAAAACTAGATATGAAAACCATGAGAACTTAAACTTGCATTATGTTTAGAAATATTATGTTATGTTAGAATATTATATTATATTATATTATATTATATTATATTATATTATATTAT
>CAIGQZ010001469.1:280354-363505 GCA_903798205.1 Danio tinwini | reverse complement strand
CGTTGTGATGACCATCTTCTAGGCTAAAAGATGTAGAAAACACACAGTGACTGCTAGCCAGTTTTGGGGAAAGCATGACACAGCGGGGTTAGTTGTAACAGGGTGTTACAATTAAGCCACCCACTGTTGGACACCAATTAAACTAACAAAATATTTTTTTAAATTTTTAGTGTAATGTTGAGAACTTTTAAAATAATAATGTTTTAAATAGAAAATATATAAAACAAATATTGTATTGTTAATAATGCAAATAAATGCATTGTATAATAATGGATAAATACTGTAGATAATAAAGCAAATGGATTCAAATGTGTTTATCCAATAAACAAATACATAAATAAACATACTGCATTATGTAGAATAAAAAAGAAATGAGCCAATTACTGAGGAAATATAGCTACTATTTAAAGTAAACTGAATTTAAATTAATTGTATGAAATCTGCCTTTTTAAGCATGTGTTACAACTAAGCCCCTGTCTGTTACAACTTGCAAAGCAGGTGGGGTAAATTGTAACATTCTTACTCCTGGCACTTTTGGCAATACTGCACAGAAACCATAGGTCCGGCGATCATAATTCCATTGCTCATTTGTAGGAGAGGCTTGTGTGTTGTTGTAAAAAAAAAATGGTTTGTCTTACCCTATTACTTTGTTCATTATTTGACCAAAACCAAAAATGGAAGGAAACAACAAAAAATGTAGTGCTATACTTTTAATATTTAAAAATGAAATTTCTACACTTATTAATAATTGAAAGTTTAGATTTTTTTCATATTGTGAGTTTATAACTTGTGATTCACTGGTGTTTTCTATTTATTTTTGAAACTTTTTGAACTGCTTTGTGGGACTTTTTTTGAAGAAATAATGTAAAGTGATGTAATGTGGATGTATAGCGCATTTATGGCCATACACCCAAAGTGCTTCACAATCATGAGGGGGGTCTCTCCACACCACCACCAGTGTGCAGCGCCCACTTGGATGATGTGACAACAGCCACAGGACAATGGCGCCAGTGTGCTCACCACACACCAGCTATTGATGATACAGCCAAATCAGTGGATGATTGGGAGGTCATGATAGTTAAGGGCTGAGAGGGAATTTAGCCAGGACACCGGGGTTACACCTCTACTCTTTATGAGAAGTGACCATGAGAGTCCATGAAATGGCCAAAGAGAGTCAGGACCTCAGTTATCATCTCATCCAAAATGACAGTATAATGTTCCCTTCACACAGACCACAGGTTGAGCGCCACTAACACCACTTCCAACAGCAACCTAGTTTTTCCATGGGGTCTCCCATCCAGGTACTGACCAGACTTGGCCCTGCTTAGCTTCAGCAAATAACCGTTTGGGCTGCCGGGTGATATGGCTGTGGCTGACAATAGTAAAAGAAGTACTTTCAGCTCATTACTTGTTTTTGTACAGTAGTTTACATGGAAAAAAACAGACATTATATTTTGTCAACCTTCAAAAAGATCTTTAAAAGTCAAATTGTTAAATCTTTCTCCAAAAGGTTTTCTCAATAATGCCATTCGAAAACATAAATTAACAGAAAACACACACCACAAAATTCATCAAACTACTGCAAATTATTTGCAAATTAATTGATATTTTTACAGTGTACACATATTGTGCAAGATTATTACCAGCAATTAAAATAAAGGTGCCGTATGTAGGATTGAATAGTGGTTGAACTAGGTATTGCAGTCTAAATTCAGAACATTGGAGAGTTTTTTTCACTCAGCCCTTCCTCTGACGACTCCACGTAATTGCAGGTTGTCAGATTAGAGCAAGCATGCCTAGCGATCCAGCTTTACAATGTAAACTGCTCAGATAATGTTTTCATTTGTAATATTTATAATATTTGCTGAAAAAACATCTCAAATGAAGTTTTAGAACTCTGAATCTGCATCTCATTTAAGAGGCTGCTGCTGTCCTCCAGAGGTCCCATTTTCAGCCGCGCCCCATATACTGAAACAACCTTCATGACTGAAATGAAATATGCCATGTTTTACACTAGGTAATCCGGGATGCCGAAATATAATTGGGTAAAGTGGCAGTGGGTGGACAGACATTCTGACACAGAATGTGCATTTTTAAAGGAGCCTAATTATTATAATTTTTTTTTTAGATAAACATGTTCACTTAGCATATTTCTTAAATATCTGCAAACATATGGTATTTTTAGAAAAGTTAAAAACTTAAACACAACACCTTCATGTTTAAAATATATAACCACAAAAATAAAGAGTATCACAACAGACAAAAATAAAGCAGACTGCTGTGAAATAATAATGCTCAGTCTGGGGGAAATCAGGGGAAATTAGGGCAAGTGCCATTTTTTACACCACTTGAGTCACTGTTGGTTGCTGCTTTTACGCCTCGCTGCACTGTATCTTAATGGTTGAGAATGTGACCATGTGCCATTTTGAATCGTCTTCGGTGCTTCAGTAATATCAAATGAATAGAATAATATCTTTAAAGCTAACATTGTAAAAACAAATGAATGTTTTCACTTTAATATGAGCTCAAATAATCACTCATAGAGGCACCACAAGGTCATGGGTTTGATTCTCAAGATAAATAATGATAAAACAAGGTCCTTTGAATTAAGGTTGTGTCTACCATGTGCACAAACATTGTCAGGATATGTATAAAATATATACTGTATATACATTAAATGTATTCTGATACAGAAACATTTATGTGCACAGTAAAACATCACAGGTGTCATTACCAGGGGAATGCTCAGAGCAGTCACATCTTGGCTTTTGTGGAAAAATTCATCTCAGAATTTGAAAAGAAAGTTCAAATGCATGTTTGACACTGGCCTAATGAGAATCTAAAGATGTGACTCACAGAGACTGGTCTTGATAAATGCCTTACATTAAGTAAAAGCAAGTGAGATTAATTTCTTGTCAAGTTAAAAGATAACCCCATTAGCATGCTTTATTCAAGAACCTTTGATTTGATCGTTTAACGTTTGGACTGTGATCAGAGGAGTACATAGATCTAATTTAAATAATATTACCAAATGTAACAGAAAAAGAAAACAGTAAAAAAATATGGTAAGCAATTATGGTACCACTTTACAATAAGCTAATCATTTGTAATAACATTAACTTACAAAGGGTATTACTGTTGTTACAGTATTTATTCATCTATAAAGTCCTATGTTTATGCTATATATATATATATATATATATATATATATATATATATATATATATTGATATTTTTTATGTATTTAAAAACGTAGAAATTATTATTAACTAAGTTTAATAAATGCCTTAGAGGTATATTTCATAATTGTATCATGTTAATTCATAATGTGGTTGTTTTTGTGTTATTTAAATGTGACCTTATTGTAAGGTATTACTGGAGTTATAATTACTATATTTACAGAAATTACTCATATTATTCATACTCATTAATGAATATTAATAATAATAATAACAATAATAATGCTATAAATAAAGTGAATATTTAAAAAATATTTATAGTTACTTTATAGATAAATATATGTTTGCTGTATAAAATTTTTTAAATGAGCACCCATGACCACAAAACAAGTCATATTGCTTAGTTTTGACATTTATACATCAACTGAAAGCTGAATCGATAATGTTTCCAATGATGTATGTTTATTTTTAGGATACGACAATATTTGAAAAATGTAATAAAAATAAATGAGGGTTAAAAAAAGTACTAATATTGATAAAAGAATGAGTTCTTAGCAAATAAAATTATTTAAAAAAAATTAGGAATTTGATATATTTAAGGAATTTACTAATTGTATTCTTGGAAGATGATCCTTATGTAAAATTCTAATGATTTTGGAGTAAAATAAAAATCTATCATTTTAACTCATTCAATGTATTGTTGGGTTTTCCCACAAACAAAGGCTACCTCTTCCATTTAATATTGGTGTTGTGGTCCAGGGTCTAGTTTTAGTACAAAGGACATTATTATATCAAGTAGTTTGAAATATTTTAACACTATGTCAGTTGTTAACCATACAATATACAGGCACCAAAAGGTCATATTACACTAACAGTTTTTTTTTTTAAACTCTAATTGTTTAGACTTTTAAACTTAAGTAGGCAAAGCATGTGCGTTATTAATAACTGTATCAATGTTTGTGTCACAAGCATACATGTGTACTCAAGGGCCACTCCCTGGACAAGTCTAAAGGGCAGAAGTATTTGCAGAACAAATATATTTTTTAATTTACCCAAAAAGAGCATAAAGAATGCCCCAAAGATGATAAAGTCAATGCTGAAATCTTGTCTGAGAGCTCACTGACCTTTCCCGTGCTCTGGGTTCAGAAAAGAAGAAGCACAGCTTTATCAGTAGTTAAATTAATGATCAATCCTTGAAAACTCCCTGACTCTGCAAGACTCCTCCTGGCTTAGCCTTTCTTCTCTCTTTATTCCTCATCTCAAATTCTTCCCCTCGCTCTATAACACACACACGCACACACACACACACACACACACACACACACACACACACACAATGCTTTCTGCAATCATACGGGCGTCCCAAAAACTTGCACCTTCTTTGCCACGATCCCCATTTTACTCACACTGTAAGCCAGAACGCAAATGTCTCGGTTTTGTCTGCAGCGCAAGCCAAGCCCAGAGCAGAAGCTGGAAAAAGTTGAGCTGTTAAGCATCTTTCACCTCTTTCTCAGTGGCATCTCAATCACTCTGCTGAGATTTTTGTTCAAGCACAGACAGAGACTTTAACAGTGTGGCTGTCACAGATGAATATAATCAGCTATTGTGTCCGCGGCAGACAGACTGATCATGTTGACAGATAAAGCCAATGCTGTAAATCTGCTCTTACCTGCTAATGAAGCTTAAAGCAGGGAGGAGGAACAGGAGGTAAACGGCTCCGATGAATTTCATTGCTTTGTCTTGCTCTCATGCACTCGGCGTTTCTCTTTCCCCCTTTTTCTCTCGATCACTCGCTTTTCCCTTCTCCCTTTAGCTCCTGGTTGGCTCGCCACTCTCTCTCTCTCTCTCTCTCGCTCTCTCTTTCTGTGGTGCACACGCGCGTTAATGCAGGCACACACGCCGCGGCAGACAGATGCAACGCTGCGAGCGGTCTGTGTATGTGAAAGTGCGAAGCTCTCCGGCTTCAAATAGCAGGGACAGGGAGACGGACGGATTTATTAATGACCAGGAACCAGGGTGCAGGGGCGGGGGGGATCCAAGATCCGGATAGGAAGACTGGAGAATGATTTGAGGTGGTGAGGTGATGTCAGCATCAATACAGCCAGTGGCTTCCTGTCTTTCTCTTCTGCGTTTCACGGAGAGATGAATACCTGCTGGTGTGTCCCACATGATATCCATCTGTTTGCGTTATTACCCGCAGCCTTGGGACAGGGCAGGGCGATTATCTGGGCTCGAGGCAAGCAGGGTTACTCCACAAAGACTAATTTAATCAATTTCGGTGGAGATTACACTTTGATGGCAGGGTTCATTAGTTTGACATTTCCTTCTCTGTTGTCCGTCAAAGTAATTGATGAGACATTTCCCCACTCACCGTATCATTTTGTGAGATTAAGAGAGTAAACCGATGATGATGAATTTAATAGTCATGCAGTCACTTGGCTTTACCTTTCTGCCATGTTGCATCCGATGTCTTCATACACTTTCTCAGAACTGGTCTTCAAAATCTGGACAAGGAACCAAACTGCAGTTAATTACTTAAATTAATTTGTTATGGTAATACTATATTATCTGTGGTACAATAACTAAAAACCAATACAAATAAATTACCTAAAACTGTACCCAGTTTTTTATATATAAACAATATATTATACTACAATACACCACAGTTTACTGTAGAAAAAGTATAATCAAGTTCACAACAGGTAATACTACAGGATGCTGTAGCTGTCAGGGTTGGTGAGGGAAAGGAACAAGGACTCAAATGCATTAACAAAAATGGGTTTATTCTTCTTTAAAAAAAATGGAACAAAAACTACCTAGAGGTGGAAAACATTAACTAAATAAATTTGACTGGGCTGGACTGGCAGGGAAGAGCAGGACAAAATAAGACAGGATCATAAGGAAAGAATGATGATCTATTAAGAGAACAAATAAAGAAATAAACAGGTGAACAAAATAAATTATTAGTGGGATAACAAGATGGGTTGGACTAGACAATAGACAGGTGAGCACATGGCACAAACATCAAACAGGACTAGAATACGCAGTGAGTGAGAATACTCGTTCATGCATGTTCATGAGAATCAGAGTACTAAAGCACATGGCTGCATGTAAACATGAACACTAAGACGACCGAGCGAGAACGACCCGAGCCTCCTCATAAATGCACGCTCACTACAAAGATGAGAGACAAGACAAAGACAAGAGAAAACTTTGCCACTAAAACAAGAATATACATAACCGACATGGCAGAGAGGGAGGGAGTGGAGCAAGGCCAGACCCAACAAAACAAATAAGGGAGGGAAGAAAGGGCAAAGTCAGGGATAATTAGGAGGTTCAGGGACCCTGTCTAACAGAAAGGGCAGAGCTGGAGGAACAGGAATCATAATGGGAGCCAGGGAGAAGCTTGAGAGACAGTCCAGGGTGGGGCCAATAGGTAAGGAACCCCGACAGAGGGCCAGGAAGGAGAAGAGGGACAGTCCAGGGAGAAATAGGGAGACACCAGGGAGGAACCAGGGGTGACTCAGGAAAGATCAGACAGAACAGGCAGAGTAGGAAGCTTGACAGGGCAGTCAACACTTGAGGCCCCTGGGGAGCCAGCAGGGCTGGAGGATTGTGGAGAGGCAGCAGGGCAAAGAGCTGGGCTGGAGCCGGCAGAGCAAGGAATCTGAGGATTGCAAACAGGGCAAGGAGCCGGGCTGGGGCATGGGCAGTGCAGGTACTGGGCCATGCTCTGGGGCTGGAGCTGACACTAGTGGGCAATCTGGAGCTGGAGCCGACACTAGTGGGCAATCTGGAGCTGGAGCTGAAACTGGTGGGCATTTGGGTGCTCTGGGATGGGAGCCAACAAAAGCGGGCACTCTGGAGCTGGATTCGACACTGGTGTGTCAGCTCTTGAAGGGTTGGCCATAGATTGGAAGGTGGTGCTGGTTGTGAGAAGGGGTCCATTCCTACTACAAGATCTTCCTCTCCTTAAGAAGGCAGACATATTCTGCCACCTTCCAATATTTCCATGCATGTATTTCAACCAGCCTCTCTCAATCGTTCAACCAGGCCTGCCAGAAAAAGGGTACTCTCCCTGCTCCCCAAAGCCAAGCCACTTGGTTGCCTCTTAGAGACTCTGGGCATACACCCTATAGGGAAGATTGTTCTGATGACACTGTTGCAGTCTCCTGGAAAGAGGTTGGTCTTGGAGGTCCTCATTTTGGGAGAGGGCTGTGCAAAAGAATAAGACCATTGTAGTTGCTGAGTCCTCTGTTGACCAGTTTGTTATGTCAGTGTTCGTAAGGGAAAGGAGAGAGGGCTCAAATGCAATAGCAATCCTGTAATATATAGGATTTGTTAATTGTACTAATAATAAACAGTAATAAATAATAGAAGTACTGTACACTGCAATGCGTCAGTTGACTTTAGCACTATAGTATTTACAATAAATTTCCATAGTGTTTTTCATGTGGTGATTAACATTTAAAGTTCTAAATCCATTCTTAATAAATGTAAATGTATAAATTAATATTAAATGCTATATTTATTTAATAAAATACTCTGGTGACACACGCCAGATTCTACAATCATTTTTATTAACTTAATCCCCAAAACCCTTGTTCAGCTATGACTAATGTAATATTGTTTTAGGGTTCAAGCCTACTTGTTTATTTTAACAGCCATTGATGGGTATTTTTTATAAGCATTTAATAAGCTATGCTTTTCAAATTGTGTGGCAAATTGTGTGGACACTACAGTATTCATTATCTCAGCATTTTGGGCACCAATATTTCAACAAACCATACAATATGAAGTCAAAGTCTGGTCATTTGTGATGTTCAGTGAAGATAAAGTTTACAATCAGGCTTTTTTTCATGGCATTAAAGCTTGTTTGTTTTTTTTTTTTTTTTTTTTTTTTTTGCATCTTACAATAATTATGTAGCATGACATCCGACTTAACAAGCAGATCAAAAACTAGCCTGTACTCAGATCTTGCATCAAATCAGCCAACGATAAATAGAACAAAGTCCAGCCTAATTTTTTTTCTATCTCAATAATCCATTTCACTCAGATGTTCATTCATTCATTTTAATTTTCTTTTCGGCTTAGTCCCTTTATTAAACTTATTCAGCACATGTTTTACTCAGCGGATGCCTTTCCAGCTGCAACCCATCTCTGGGAAACATCCATACACACTTATTCACACTCATATGCTACGGACAATTTATGCCTACCCAATTCACCTGTACTGCATGTGTTTGGACTGTGGGGGAAACCGGAGCACCTGGAGGAACCCCACGTTAACACAGGGAGAACATGCAAACTCCACACAGAAACACCAACTGACCAAGCCGAGACTCGAACCATTGACCTTCTTGCTGTGAGGCGACAGCACTACCTACTGCGCCACTGCGTCATCCTCACTCAAATGTATGTAACAATTTCTTTCTACTTTTTACTCATGTCTATCAGTTTACAGAAATACTACATTTATACAGTAAAATGGCAACTTCATTCATTCATTCAATATTTTTTTCTTCGGCTTAGTCTCTTTTTTAGAGGTCACCACAATGGAATGAACTGCCAACAATTCCAGCATGTGATTTACAGTGCAGATGCCCGTCCAGCCTCAATCCAGTATTGGGAAACACCCATACACTCATGCACACACACACACACACAAACACACACTCCTACACTATGGACGATTGAGTTTATTCAATTCACCTATAGTGCATGCCTTTGGACTGTGGGAGATACCAGAGCACCTGGAGGAAACCCACGCCAACACGGGGACAACACAGACACCACACAGAAATGTCTTTTTTTATGTGATCAATATTACTTAGAATGCATCGTTTTCAAGCTTCCATGGCGACACATTAAGTTTATCATATGGCATACCACAGCCCAGTGATTTATACTGTATAAACAGAAATGTATGGCAAGTGCAGCACCCGGGGAAGCAGATTTAAATCTAACAGCTGATCACATGATGCACTGAATGTTCTTAACACACTGGTGTGATTGTACACTTCAGGGACCAGCCAAGACGGATCACGCTGGTTTATAATAGTACACATCAAAGGGTTAAGTAAGCTTTTGTTTCCAGTCCTCCATTTTACATAAATACGAATGGAAGTAATCAAAATGAATAGTATAGTGTGACCAGTGCTCATTAAATAGCATGTTTTGGGTCTGACCATCTGTTTGAATTCAATCAATTGCAGACAGAGGATTGTTTAATATATATATATATATATAATTTTTTTTATTAAGTTACATTGCATCTACATGCTAACTAATACTCATTAGATTATAAGTAGACTGTTTGGTTGGGGTTAGGGTTAGGGTTAGTGTAAGTTGACATGTACTTGCAAAGTTTCTAATACTAGTTACGAAATAGTTATGAATTATAGTTACGAAAGTTAAATGTCTGTTGAAGGAGCAGTATCAGCAGATATTAAGCAGTCTACTAATACTCAAATGGATAATCAAAACAAAGTGTTACCAATTATTTTTACACTACAAAATCTCTCAGTTTAAACTTTACTCAAAATTGAAAAATCTATGATAATTTACTTAATACCCTCACATCATATTATATTTCTGCATTCTTTTGAGTGATAAAATGTCCTAAATACACAATACAGAACTAATGTAAACTTAACCTTTCTGTATTCACAAAAGATTGCAAATCTCACAAGCTCTGTATGAGAGACTAAATTTTTTGAAAAACGCACTTGAAAAGCCAGTATTTAAAATTTATGAATGAACCATTAAAACTGTTTCTATAAACTGGATGAATTAATTAATTTAAAAAGAAAAAATACATAAAGTCTGGCTCAAAAAAAAGGATTTATCCTTCTGCTTTCACAAAAGCAGCAAAGAGTTACAGCTAACATGCAGACTTTAAATGAGTTGGTTGTTCTTTACAAAACCAACTGAATTGCTTCACACAGCTTGGAATGTACAGTAGCACAGAAATATTTTATGATAGCTTTATGGTGGTTCTGAATCATTTTTAAGCTTGAAAGAAAAAAAAAAGCCTTCAAAACTTTCCCTTGTATGGATAGAAAGTAATGCAACATTAACTCTTTTTAAGTGAACTGTCCTTTTAACAGAAATACTATATCATGTTTCTTTCCAAATGTTGTTTCTTCTGACACTTCCTAAAACAAAATGCTGTAAAATGAGAGCCAGCGCACCATAAAAACAACCAAAAGCTCATTAGGAAACTGTAAAATAGTATGTCTGAAGTAGTCATCCCTCTTTTCACCTGTGTCACTCACATTATTTTTGTCTTCAAAGGGAATAAAAGATTTAGGGATAGCCATTGCTTTTAGCCATGAAAGGCTGACTGATTCAAGTTCTATGATCAGAACAGTGGAAATGGAGGAAAGATGTGTCAGCGGTAGAGGTCGTGTTATAAAAGAATGATGAATGGTTTCCATTACACCACTAATGGAGTTTAGAGTCTATTGTCCCTTAGTTCTACTCCCTGCTCCTAATTCCCGCACCTATTTGATTTGCGTCTAATTAGAGCGTCATGGGTTGCATAGGTACTCAGAGAGCAGTCACAGACGAGCGGGGTCCTGCCTCTTGGGACTGCAATAAGTATCCTCAGTAATCTGCACTTATTTGTCGTAGTCACACCTCCAGCAGTTTGTGTCACAGTAGACAAGGTGAAGGAAAACATGTCACCCATCAGATTTATAAGAAATGAAGAGGGCGTTCAGATGAACAATGAGTGGGCACAGAAAGACTCTTTCTGATCGAATTGGGCTGAAAAATGAATCTGTATTTTTCTGGCTACCTGGTAAAACAGTTAATTGCTGTTTGTTCACATTAGTTTGCATAACATTTAGAACTAATAAAAAAAGAGAGATCATAATGCAACAATATTAAGGTCACAACACAATGACATTTTAAAAAGCAAACATTAATCTCACAGCACAACAACATTGACGGCACAACGCAACTACATTTCAAAAAACACTAGATAGTAGTTGGTCTGCATATGACTAATTATATGAGAATCTCATGAGTATTTATTCATTTGGCAGACGTTGCAAATGGGTATGCCTAGAGGTATGGTAGCAATGTATTGTCTAGATGTAATCACTGTTAAGGTCTGTAACTTTCTATGAAAAAAATATCTTAATAGTCGCAGTACATCTACAGTGATATTCAAGTGCTACTTAAAAGTGCTGTATTTAAGTTTTTGACTCTTCTAAAGCTTAAAAATACCATCATATGTTTGCAGATATTTAAGAAACAAGCTAAATGGAACATACTTATTTATCTGTAAAAGAATGCTAAAGTCAGATATTCTGCTTTGAAAATGTGCTTTCCATGCTGGAATATCTGTCTTTACTTTGGTCCCTTTAACCAAAGTTCCTTTAAGACAAGTCATTTCACTCGGCGGCCATCTTTGAAATGCCTCTCGAGCAGTATGCTCGGGCATTCTGACTGAATGGGGAAACACCAAATTCTCCAAAGCTACTTGCCAAGCTTATGGCTGAATTTCATATTAGGAATTACTAATAAAGCTAAACAACAATTGCCTAATAAGTTTCGTTTATAAATGTTCAATGTTTACTTGGTGGAAAACAGTGTATTTGATTTATTCTTCGCTGACGTCCAGCGTTCTCCAGCTTCCAGTGCCTAGACTGCAGCTCTGCACAAGACGTTTAGTCATAGGAGAAATGGTCATACCCAACTGAGCCTGGTTTCTCTTGAGGTTTTTATCCTTCAATTACGCCAATTTGTAAAGTTTTTTTCCTCGCCGCTGTCGCCACTGGCTTGCATGATTCGGGACTTGTAGAGCTGCGCATTGATGGATTACTCTTCAGTGTTTGGACTCTCAGCAGTGAATATTAAAGCACACTGACCTGAACTGAACTGAACTAAACTGAACTGAACTTAAACTTTTAAAACTAAAATGACATTTTCAAATCACTATAATCTTGTGAAGCTGCTTTGACACAATCTACGTTGTAAAAGCGATAAACAAATAAAGATGAATTGAATTTAATTATTCAGCCAGGAAGGCTCTGAAAGTGTGCATCTGTGACCGATGGGACAGACTCCGAAATGAGATGCAGATTCAGTGTTCAACATGAGGTGGTTATTAATTAGCAAATAATATAAATATTATGAACGTAAACATTGGGTGACCAGGTTACATAGTAACTTTGTGTTCTATCAACACACTACGTGACGAGATTTGCAGTGATAAGCAATTTGGCTTTTAGCACCAGATGAAACACACTATTCAGAAGCAGAGAATATAACCCTTACTGCACTCCAACAAAATGGTATAGGTTTATAATCTAATTAATACACATTAAACCTCTTTAATGTTACTAAATATGCATGTTGAATCACTGATATTTGTTGGCTTGCACTGAGTCACAGTTCTAATACCGAATTCAATACCTAATTCAACCACTGGGTGTCAAACTTACATACTGCACCTTTAAGTTACAATGTCTAGATCTGGATCCAGCAATTTATGTGGTCAGAAAAAATATTCATGACAGCCAATGTCAAAACCATCCACATGACAGTTTAAATGTGTTAACCCATAAAGTTAGTGCCTCAAGTTTGATAGTTAATCTGTAATGTTATGTTTATAAGACATTTGTAAATTATTTGTAAAACAAAGTGACTATGTCATTTACAGGTGTTGTTTTATATATGTATTAAATTCCTAATTAAGTGTATCTTATCTTTTGATAATTTAGTTACGCATAAAGAGAAAATATAGTGAGTAAGAAAACGATTTCACCAGAGTGCATAAATAATGCTGTGGTCCCAATTATTACAGTAAGGCCTTAAAGAGAATATGTTAAGTATGATTACATGAAACTAATACAAAGCAACTGAACAAAGTAAAGCACAAAGTATTGTGCATATAGGCCAAATCTAAAGGGATCATGAATCACACAGTCTCATGCTGTTCGACAACAGAAGATGTTCTCTTGAGCTGCCTGCTGAGTTAGTGTTGAAATATGGAAGAAAACAAATACGGTAATGACTAAATCCATTTCTCATTCTATACTGACTTTTCTCTGTGTGTCTTCTATAAAAAGCCATTCAGAAATATTTGGTCTGTCTCATTACTAAACATTTTGAATGAACTGTGTAAAATAACACTAATTAATTGTTTTGTTATTGGCACACGCTTTATCTTTGTGTGTTCGCTTTCTTCCTGACAAAAGATGTGTATAATGTAAGCAAATGTACAAATGTAATAATTAAATCCAGGTAGAGTGAAAACTTTCAATTGTATAAAGTAACAGCTAATAGAAACAAAACTCTTTTACTCCCAACATTGATGTCACATACAGACATTTGATCATTACCCTTACAGACCTGTGATGTCCAGAAATGGTTTTACTAGCCCATTTATATGCCTAGAAAGTGGCCCTCAAATGCAAGGTGTTTTCCTTAGTTGAAAGGGTAGTGAGGATTACATTATTAGTGGAGAATTTCACAATGTACTGTATACATTAAACTGACAATTGGGGGTTGTGTACATTGTTTTGGTTGGCCTGTATGTTTACACTCTTAAAAGGCACCTAGGTTACCCCTTTTTCCAGATTTAATATAAGTCTTTTGTGTCCCAAGAATGTGTCTGTAAAGTTTCAGCTCAAAACACCCATCAGATTATTTATTATAGCTTTTACTAGTTTGTATTTTATAGCTATGAACTTTTTGCTGTTTTTGTGTACTGGGCCTTTAAGGATAGTCCTCCCCTCCCACCTTCCCACATGCCTGTCAGCATGCCTCTTTTTTATAATTGTACTAACATGCGGCTGTGGTGATAAGGTAAATCTGAAGTAAATCACTGTAATTTATTACACACATGCACTGTTTTAAAACATTTTAAACTTGTAAAACTCACTCTTGTTTACATTTGATGATGATTGAAGACCTTAGCAAACTGAACAGACCTTTTATTTACGGTTGCTTTGTGCACGTCCTGTCTTGTTGATAGGAATATACACGTTACTACGGAGACATGCTAATACGCAGCTGTCAATCAATTCGGTGAGTGGGGGGACCGCACTCCTATGTCAAGTTGTGGTCGGTCCCAAATCCACTCGAATTGGTCCACCGTTTTTATGTTGTTAAATTGAAAAAAAAGGACTGAGTGTGTTTATATTAGATTTTTCACCATAGGTGGCCTGTGAAATTTCTAAAAATTAGGAAACAATGGCATTTGAAACTTGCAATATTTAATTTTCATGTTCTAAACATTTATTATTCAGCTAGGTATTTCTAGATTTTCATTCTATCTTACTTTTAAAGGGAAAATGAAGCACTCAGTCAAGTTTACATCATTTTGTACATTGGATTCCACTTTAATGAAAATATATTGACATGTTTTACTAAAGCTTTTAGACCTAGGGCGCAGCCATTATGGAATGTCGCTGTGTCTGACGTTACGGGCCTAGTTCCGTTCCCTTAGCTGAAAAGATACAGTGGAAGTAATGGACTAAAAATGGAGACTGTAAAGCCTAATTTAACTCAATGCGTGTGAAGTTGTGGACATGAAGCTGCTGCAAAAACAAGCATATTATACATATATTACCAATCATTTGATGTGCTTTGGTCCACTCTCTGTTTTACGCTGCCTGACTGCCTGTATGGGTTTCAACGGACTAAACATGGAGACTGGACAGCCTAATTTAACCCAATGCAAGAAGCTGTGGAAGTGCAAATACACATGTCCTAGCAGAGCTGGTGCAAATACAAGCAATTAAGTGTCTTAAGTTGTGTTTTTTTTTTTGTTAATACCTTTAATTTGATGCTCTTTTGTCCACTCTCTCAAGCTGCTCCACCGCTGCCTGATGAGGGGATTTACATTCAGACTAAGCAGTGATTAAAATTATACATGACTTCAAGCTTTACTAAGGCCCAATCCCAATTCTACCCCTTAGCCCTTTGGGTATACACCCCTTTGAACGAAGATTTTTCAGGACCACACTCATTACCAAGGGGTAAGAAAATTTCCCAGAATGCACCAGCTACAGCGACAGTTTCGCTGCACCTGGAAGTAAGGAGAGCCACAAATTAGTATTTTTTGTCATTATTACGAATTTTTACAACAAACATGCACATGTTTTAATATATTCACAACCGCGTTCATGTTTTACCATCATGCTTTTATAAAAAATGCTAAAATAAAAAGGGCTAAATTTCGTGATCTATAATCCCTAATAATAACTCCTGTACAGCAGTCCCACAACATTCTGACACTCGATGACATTCCAATACCCTGTCAGAAAAGTCTAGTGGCTGAGAATGAGCGTTTTACAGTGTCTGCTATAATGTTAATGTTGTTTTTGGTGTGTTTACATAGATGCATATGGCCACGTTGTGAATGTGCATTATAGTTACAATCTTATTGTCACATTAGATCGTTATGATGCCTTCAGTGATTTCCTGAAGATAAATACCAAAAAATAGCACAACTGGAATAACTACAGCAGTCGCAATGGTCTGATCTCGTATGAAGCAAGAGATCGCGATGACATCTGATGACGAGTGCAGGTGCTGTAGTGCTGTCCCAATTCTTAGGGGTACATTTTGAAGCCTTTCCCCTTCACACTCATTTTTAAGGGCCAAGGGGAAGGGGAAGGGGTAGGGGTACAAAAATAGAATTGAGATTGGGCCTAAGTCCCGTCAAGACATATTCCCTTTGCAAGTCAATCAACTCGATCTCTAAACATGTATGAAGGAAAACCTGCCATGTGAAAAAACGCAACGATCTTAGTTTGGTTTGAAGATGAGCAGAGGTGAGCAGCTGTAGCAGTGAAAAGTGAAAGTACCGGCCCCATTACATCAGCACCAGACCTGGTTGAAACCATGGTTAAAACCCATACAGGCAGTCAGGCAGCATAATACAGAGTGGAGCAAAGCGCTTTTTTTATTTCATAAACTGTTCTTTACAGTAGAATCTGCTGCTTTAAATTACCTTTAAAAAAACTTTTTGGAACCATTATTGTTGCCTCAGAATCTAAATTCTTTAGGATTTGCTAAATGTGTCTAAGATGCTCTAATTGTGACCAAAATAGCACAGTGTATGCCTAAAGGCAAACAACCAAGAGTGTCAAAGGGGTACCTTAAAACTGGCCTGACTAAGCTTTCATATACAATTGGTTAAACGCGTTTTTGTAATGGCATTTGTGTGTGACTCATACATCAAATAACCTTACTTGGTATTTTGACTCAAACTGAATCTCTGCTTCATTCACATCTGTCTGACTGCTGTTTATCTGACGTGACGCTGGAGAAACAGACACGTGTGTGGGAATGGTGTGTGGGGAGTACTAGCTCATTTACATTTAAAGGCATGAGTAACAAAAACAGCTACAGAGTCCTCTAACCCCAGTATTCACATATTCAGCAGAGTATATAAAATAGGTATTTTGAGCTCAAATTTTACAGACACATTCTGGAGACACCAAACGCTTAACTTACATCTTGGAAAGAGAGGTAAAATAGGAGCTCTTTAAAGTTTAAACTAATTAATTGTATTACACATGAGAATATAAAACTAAAAATAAAATAGTTAAGCATTTTTAACAGTAAATGAATATCATGATTAACACTGATATTTTATGATTTCAAATAAATACCAAATCCAGCCATAGCTCTGTGTTGTTGCAACAAAAGCTTCCCTTATCCTTTATTTTTAAATGTCTAGCACACATATGGTGGGATTTCAAAACCTATATCCACAAAATGTGTCCTTCCACAATAAGTGCAGAAAGATTAAATCATCTACACGTCTCAGCTTATTCTCTTCTCATCTGGTTTCCTCTCCAAATGTCAGCAACTATAAACTCTGAAGGTGTCTAAAACGTCTCGCTCACTGCACTTTCAGCAGGCAAAAATGCACTGCGACTTCACACTGTTTCAGACCTATCTTTAAACCTGCGAGTCTAGCAGACCATTAGACATGGGTCACCTCAATCACCTCGATACCCCCCCACCCAAAAAAAAAAGGAACATGGCACATCCAAAACTAGAAAGGCCCAAAGGGAGAAGAAAACAGCATGACTAAGATATGAGTAAGAGGATGGATGAAATCTGCTCGACCACAAGTGCTTGTGACTGAGGAACTGTGAAGGCTGTCAAAACAAATCCAAGAAGGGAAATATGCCAATATGTAGAAACAATCCAAAAAAGATAAGCAGGAAATAAATAAACATATGTTGTTGAACTGTTCCAGATCCTCTTCATATTAATTACCAAGAACAAGCACCAATCACGGGCCAATTACTCCTCTGGCTGCTCAGTTCTAAATTATATTTTTATTGCTCGCTATTAGTCAGTAAAATTACATCCATCCTTGTCCACGGGAGAATTAATAATTCATTGAAAAGAAAGAGTCAATGATCCTTGCAGAGGGAATTCAAATGACCATTAAAGAATATGACTACCTCCGCAGCTGCTGGCATTGGTGTTACTACAACCTTTGTTGAGAGTTTTACTGCCTGAACACTTCCCACATGTCTCATCCACGATAAAGATGAATTGAAAACAAACATAATATTGGGTCCATGACAAGTAAGAACATCAACGATAAAGAAAAGGGAAAAACTTATATTTCTTCCCTTTCGCATACTTTGCTTTTTACCTTCAGCAAAAGTTGTTTTATAAAATATAATGTAAGACTTAAGACCAAATCATAAAAATGCAATTAAAAATTTAAAGCATGTTTGGCATTCTGTCCCGAAAGAAAGCCCTGAGCTCATAAGATCCTTGAGCGCTGGGCTCACACCCGTTTGCAGGGCGAGAGAGGAGTTTGAGTTCAGGTAGATCTCGAGAACTCCCCTGCTTATTTATGGCTAAATAGGGATTGATATGAAAAGATATAATGCTGACTAATAGGTCATCTTTGGTGCCAATTTGGTTTGATCAATTCACTTATGTCGCATGTCTTTTGCCTGAAGGAGGAAACTAGGGAACCCGGGGGAAACCCACACGAGCACGGGGAGAACCCTAATTTTTACCACGTTTTCAGATTTTACCACATTCTCACCCTGGTATTTACTTGTTTATTTTATTATTTGGCTTGTGTTTTTGTTTTACCTGCTGTCTGGATACTTATACTCCACTCTGCATCTCAAGTCCACCGACGTTTGCGTCGAGCTACCGGACAAACTGGTAACAGCGGAAAGGCCGTCCACATGCAGGTAAGTGGTCAGCTGGTAAGTGCGAACAGGAACGGCATCATGGCGTTCCCTATGGCGTTCATTTTAATGATAAAATGCTGCCATACATAGCTCTGGCTACATAATTCACACTCTCCAGAAATGTAAATAGGGCTAGGTTTTCAGAATAAACCTTTGTTGGAATAATCTGATTGGTGAATCATGAGTTAGCAGGTTAGCATGTGTTAGGTCAATCATAAGCACGGGATCCTCTCTTCACAAAGTCCCTCTGAAATCAAAAATGAAGATTTTTGAGAGTTAGTGCTATTTTTTAAGTTATGTATAAGCTATGTTCTCCAAAAAAAGATACATTTAGCTTTAGGTAGAAATAAGCTTTTTTTCGTTAAAGGATAAACGAAAAAAAATGAACATCATGTCACTGACAACAATATTAATAGCTAGCAAGCCATATGCAGCAGCCTGCGGTTTAACTATCTTTAGATTGCAAGAGTCTGTAATAAGCTGCAGGGTTGCAAGCAGAGCCAACAGCACCTCTTTCTTTCAGGAAGTGTGCCCAACATGGGCCGGCCTTTTCCTACTGCAATTACTCATATTTCCCTTGCAACCCTCAGAGACGGTGGAGGACAGCAGCCATCCATTCTGTACCTGCAGAAAACAAGTGAGTGCATCTCTGCCATGCTCAGAAGCTCTGCTCTCCCACTCCTCTGGGTTGTAAGAGGTTTAAGATGGGCATGAAATGCAGTGATTATGACAGCAATAGAAAATGATGGGCTGATTGTGTTAAATCTGCCGTTATCAGACACAGCCCAATCAAAGAGGTTATCTGGAATTTAGGAAGATTCGTGCAACAAAATGACATCCGATGAAAAGAACTTTAATCCTTTCAAGAGATTTAAACAGCTCTGAAAAGGGTAACATGTCATTGCATGGCTGCCAAATGAAGAAATGCTCTCAAAATAAAGCAAACAAAACTTATGTGATGTCAGGGATGCAGGTATCCCAGGATCTCTGTCAAATGTAAACGGGTCTGTTGCTCAGATGGGGTTCTGGGGGAAAAAAGAAACAGGCTTCTTTCTAATCCTTGAATAAGCTGAAATTTAAATGCCCATGAAGTGCTTTGAAATGTGCATTTCTGTTCCATGTGTGACGTAGTTTTCAACTGAAACATGATGACAGGGTGGAACATAGATTAGCTCCTCCCCTTTTAAAAAAATATCCACTAGTGTTTTGTTTTTATCACAGCTCTGTCAGTGAGAGTAAAGTTCAAGTGCATCAAATGAAAATAAATTTGAAGGGGCGGGACTTATAAGATACTCTAGAGCATTTGATTGGTCAGGAGATTTGATGAAAAAGGTATGCATTGATGGAAAAACATCATGCCCTTTCACCTGTTGCTGCTTGTTTTCCCCCTTATTTGGTATTTTCTCGTCTTTTGTCAGTCCATTTTGCATGCTCGTGAGTCTTGTGTCTAGATCCAGCTGTGAGTAATCTGTCTTGTCATGTCCTGTTTCCCCAGACTCCAAGCACCAGCTTGTTTTGGTTTCATTTTTTTCTCTCTCTCCTTTGTTTTGTTACTTTGTCTGCACTTTCATCATCCTGCGGCCCGGTCTGGTTGCCCAGGTCACGCTACAAAACAGCTCCATCAGTGAAGAAACGCCCACCAGTGCCCGAATGGCTCTTCTTCTTATGGCTAAGTAGTGTCCGGGACTGCTCAGAATTCTGAGTTCAGCTTTTGGAGTTTTTGAACTGACCTTTTGAGGAAATTTGTGTTTTTTTAAGAAGAATACAATAGTTTTTTTACCTGCAATTGAATCTGTTGTCTTTACCCTGATAGAACGGACTGATCATAATATGGATTCAGCAGGTGCAGAGCATGTGGGAAACGTAGTGGCGCAGCAGGGCATTCTCCTTGGCCAGCACTCTACACAGTTAAATGCAGCCTCGCAGGAAGTGGAGATGTTAAGAGCCCAAGTAATCAAGCTTAATGCTCAAATTCAAGATCTTCATGAGAATGCCAGGGGTGGCGGACCGGTGGCTATTCCTCTTCATCCTGAACCTGAACCTCACGCTAACAACCCACCGCCCTACAATGGAGATCCTAGTTTTTCCGGGCATTTCTCTCTCAGTGTTCTCTTGTGTTTGCTCTACAGCCCAGTCGCTATGTAACTGAGGAGATTAGAGTGGCGTTTGTAATCACCCTTCTGAAGGGCAGGGCCCATGATTGGTATGCACATGCTCCTTTCTGTGCCACATTTGAGGACTTCCGTGCTGAAATGACCAAACTGTTTGACCGATCAGCCTGGGGAGATTAAGTAGCCTTCCAACTGGCCCAGCTGAGTCAGGGGGGCACTCTGTCACTGATTATTCTGTTCAGTTTAGAACCCTGGCAGCTGTCTGTGGAAAGAGGCAGCTTTCCGTGCGAGATTTAAAAACAGCCTGGATGATGAAATTCAAGATGAGATCGCAACGATCTACCCCGACACTTTGATGCCTTGGTGGATCTGGCCCTTCGTGTGGAGACCCGACTGCATTGTCGTCAGCATAGATGAGTCTATGATAAATGAAGGTCTTTTGAGTGTTCTTCGCACCCCATCACCCACCACCTTGCCAGAGCCTATGCAATTAGGTCGTCTTCGACTTACTGTCGAGGAGAAACAGCTTTGTCTGGCTCAAGGCCTTTGTCTTTACTGTGGGAAGCCGGGTCACAGAGCAATGCAGTGTCCTTTAAAAGCTCCAGCCAGGATTCTGGTGGGACCATGCCTTGTTTCGACACCCCCTAACACCACACCAGGCCTCTCCCGGCATCAGTCCAGTTCAATGGAATGACTCACTCTTGTTCTGCCTTAATCGATCTGAGGGAGACTATTTGGACAGCACCATCGCCAGATCTTGGGGCATTCCTGCCATTCCTCTCTCCTCTCCCATCACTGTGCACTCCCTTAATTGGTTTGCCATCACATGCATCACCCATTCTACCCCTTCTATAAGTTTGATAGTCTCTGGAAATCACCGTGAGGTCATTACTTTTTTATTTATTTGACTCCTTAAGTGCTCCAGTAGTATTGGGGCACCCATGGTTAAGTAAACACAACCCTCATGTTGATTGGTCAGGGAATTCTTTGTTGTCTTGGACTCAGTCTTGTCTTGCTGTTTGTCTTGGTCCTGCCCCATGTCCTGGTTCTGTGTCTCATGTGTTGCAGGTGGAGATGGTGGCTCTCTCTGGAGTCCTGGTGGAATACCATGATCTCCGCCAGGTTTTCAGCCACATGTCAAGTCCCAAGCCACTTCCTTGCCTTTGCACCGACCATACGATTGTGCCATTGAACTCCTCCCAGGCACTTCTCCGCCAAAGGGTCCATTGTATTCCCTTTCTGCTCCTGAGAGAGAGGCCATGGACAGTTATATTCAAGAGTCTTTAGAAGCTGACCTCATCCGCCCCTCTTCCTTTCCTGCTGGGGTTGGGTTCTTCTTTGTTATAAAGAAGGATGGTTTTCTGCGCCCTTCTATTGACTACAGATGTCTTAATGACATTACTGTTAAGAACAGGTATCCTCTGCCTTTAATCTCTTCTGCCTTTGAGTTATTGCAGGGAGCCAAGGTCTTTACTAAACTAGACCTCCGTAATGCCTATCACCTGAGGGGGATGAGTGGAAGACTGCTTTCAACACACCAATGGGGCACTTTGAATACCGAGTTCTACCCTTCGGGCTCACCAATGCCCCTGCAGTCTTTCAGGCCCTGGTGAACGATGTGCTGAGAGACATGGTAAACAGATTTGTCTTTGTGTACCTTGATGGTATTCTTATCTTCTCTGCGTCTGAACAGGTACACACTCAGCATGTCCGTCAGGTGCTGCAGCGACTGCGGGAAAACCAGCTTTATGTCAAAGCAGAGAAGTGCGTGTTCCACAGCAAGTCTGTTTCGTTCCTGGGGAATATAGTCTTGACGGAGGGTATCAAGGCTGATCCCGCTAAGATAAGGGCCGTTGCCAAGTGGCCAGTCCCTGACTCTTGTAAGACTGCAGCGGTTCTTTGGATTTGCCAACTTCTATAGGCAGTTCATCCCAAACTTTAGCTTGGTCGCTGCACGCTTAACGGCTCTCACTTCACCTAAGGTACCGTTTATATGGCACAGTCAGGCACAGGAGGCCTTTGCTGTTCTCAAGTCTCGTTTCATCATTGCTCCTGTCCTTTCTCTTCCAGATCCTAAATGGTAGTTATCGTTGAGGTGGATGCCTCAGAGGTCGGCATAGGTACGGTCTTGTCTCAGCTGTCCTCTAGGGATGGGAAGGTGCACCCGTTTGCCTTCTACTCTTACCGTCTGAGCCCAGCTGAATGATACTACAACATTGGTAACAGAAAACTGCTGGCTGTCAGGCTGGCCCTGGGTAAATGGCACCACTGGTTAGAGAGGGCGGCACAACCGTTCTTGGTCTGGATGGACCACAAAAATCTAGAATATATCCATTCAGCCAAGAGAATAAGTTCCGCCAGGCCCGATGGGTACTCTTAATTTTTTCCCTCTCGTACTGGCCTGGTTCCAAGAACATAAAACCTGATGCACTCTCCCATCTGTTTGATGTGCCAGGAGAAGGGGTTACCCCCTAAGCCATCCTCCCTAGAGGGGTGGTGGGGGCTGAACGGCAGGTAGAGCAGGCTGTGCGAGGAGGGGGGCGCTCCAGAAGGGTGTCCAGAGGGACGGCTATTTGTGCCAGCCAAATTAAGATCTGAAGTCCTCCGGCGGGGTCATGAGTCCAGAGTAGCCTGTCACCCTGGAGTCCGGAGGTCACTGGTCAATATCCAACAGCGATTTTGGTTGCTTTCAATGGCTCAAGACTTCAGACAGTTTGTATTGGCTTGTTTTGTATGCGCCCAGAATAAGACATCTAATCGGCCGTCCATTGGTCTGTTACGTCCCCTTCCATTTCCCTCTCGACCCTGGTCACATGTGACTCTTTATTTTATCTCTGGCCTACCCCCATCGAGAGGTAACACTGTAATCTTAACAGTGGTGGACCGTTTCTCTGAAGTGGCCCATTTTATTTATTTGCCTAAACTCCCATCAGCCAAGGAGACTGCTCATGCAATGGTTGACCACATCTTTCGAATTCATGGCCTTCTGGTGGACGTGGTCTCTGACAGAGGACCCCAATTTGTCTCCTGGTTTTGGAAAGATTTTTATAGACAGAGCGGGGTCTCTACGAGTCTGTCTTCAGGTTTTCACCCCCAGATCAATGGGCAAACTGAACAAGCCAATCAGGATCTTGAAATAAGTCTCCACTGTCTGGTGTCTAACAATTCGAGTTCTTGGAGCCAGCGGTTGTCTTAGATTGAATATGCCCACAACTCCCTGCCCGTAGCTTCTACAGGTATGTCCCCTTTCCAATGTTCTGTTGGTAACCAACCCCCTTTGTTCCCTGCTCAGGAACCCGATGCCGCTGTTCCGTCTGCATTGGCCTTTGTTCAACAGTGTCGTTGTTACGAGTATGGATTGACTTACCTGTTTGTGTTGTCATTGTGTGTTCGGAGCACGTGGTTTTGTTTTGACAGCCGGCCATGTGCTTTCTTGTCTGCATGCTTTGCTTTCCCCTCCTTGTTCTATCTGTTAATCAATTAGCAATTCTTCCTTTTATCTGTTGCTGCTTGATTTCTCCCCTATTTAGTCTTCTCTCGTCTCTTGTCTTTCGTCAGTCCGTTTTGCATGCTCGTGAGTCTTGTGTCTAAATCCAGCTGTGAGTAATCTGTCTTGTTGTGTCCTGTTTCCCCAGACTCCAAGCACCAGCTTGTTTTGGTTTTGTTTTTTCTCTCTCTCCTTTGTTTTGTTACTTTGTCCCCACCTCCATCATCCTGCGTGCTGTGGTACGGTCTGGCTGCCCAGTTCATGCTACAAAACCTCTATCAGTGATGAAATGCCAACCAGTGCCCAATCGGCTCTTCTTCTACTGCTCTTACCAAGTGTTTGGTATCACTCTTCCACCACTCGGTGGTAAAGCCCGGAATTCACCAGTGCCCGAACATCTCTCCTTCTACTGCCCTGTAAAGCGTATGGTAGAGCCCTTCTGCCACCTTGTAGTAGTGCCCGGGACTGCGCCAAATTCTGAGTTCAGCTTTTTTAGTTTTTGAACTGAGCTTTTGAGAAAATTTGATTTTTTTTAAGAAGAATAAATTAGTTTTTCACCTGCAATTGAATCTGTTATCTTCACCTTGACAGTATGATCTTATTTTCCATCCCTAATCTTAAACAATACCTAAACCCTACTACTACCTTACAAAGTAGTTAATTACTAGTTTGTTAAGGTAAAAATCTTAGTTAATGGCAGTGGTGGAAAGAGTACTAAAAAATCATACTCAAGTAAAAGTACCTTCACTTGCCCAAAAATGTAGTGCAAATAGAGTTAAAGTATCTGTTGTAAATATTACTCAAAATATGAGTAAAAAGTAGCCCTTTTAAAAGAACTTAAGAGTAGTGGGTAGTGAGTATTAAGTATTACCCTGTGAAAAGTTGATGCGTTTACAAGCAGTTTGTTCAAAGATGTGTAAACGTAACATTCTGTAGTGCGATTAGTGATCTTCCTATATTCGTTCATTCCCTCCAACCTTCCTTCCATTGTTTGTTTGTTCTTTCCTTCATTCATTCGTTTGTTCGTTCCTTACTATAATTATCTGTTGCTTCCTTCGTTCCTCCCTTCATTCGTTCACTCATTCATTCGTTCATATTTTTTTTCCTTTCTTCATTAGGTCTTTTGTTCATTCATTAATTCATTCATGTTTGTTTCTTCCTTAGTTTGTTCAGTTCTTCCTTCAATCCTTCCTTCATTTATTTGGTCCTTTCTTCCTTCCTTCATTAGTTTGGTCCTTCCTTCCTTCATTCGGTCCTTCCTTACATTCCTTGTTTGATCCTTCCTTACTTCGGCCATTCCTTCCATTATTCATTTGTTCCATTTAGTGATTGTTTAAGGTTGTTTGGTGATTTCAGTTATCATACATCTACATCCTTCATTTTCCCATCAGTGACATGCAGTCTATAAAAAGTCTCGGGGTCATTGCGTGTAAAGATTTTGGACATTTTTAATGCTTCCAAAAGGTTTGCTGCTTTTATAAACAGCCCATGTCTTAAGGTAGTTCAGTATGATACAATTTACTTTTTGTGTGTGGTTTGATTGGACAAGAATCACAGGACTGATTTTTCTACTTTAGCCAATCTCCATAGACAAGAAAGAAATAAAGTATTGACTGCAGGTTGAAGGAAAATAGTGGAGTAAAGTACCGATACAGCATTAAAAATGTACTCAAGGGAAATGTAAAGTACAAATTTTTAAAACTACTTAGTAAATTACAATTCCTGAGAAAAACCACTCAATTACAATGATTAAAGTATTTGTAATTTGTTTTACACCACTGGTTAATAGTTGGTTAATAGCATGAGTTGTACATTAGAATAAAGTGTGACAGCACACTAGCTTACATGTACAAATATTTCTAAGACTAACATACTGATGCTCATATCTAAATGACTTTATTTTGATTTCACAGGTACTTTAAAATAAAACGGTGCTTGCAGTTTATTGCTGGGGTTTTGCATTGTTCACTTGACTACAACTTTCTGCAACTGCAAGACAAGGGCAGATAGAAAAAAAACTCCAAAGTTCCTTCATGAGATGGAGTCTCTGGACTCCTGTGCAATTTAAAAAAACAAGATATTAGAGTGCACAATGAACAGAACATGAAAAAAATCATGCAAATTAATTATGGATTTAATGTCAGTGAAAAGAGCATCTTGGGATGCAGCAAACAAAACAGCTCAATAATCCTCTTTTCAGACTAAAACCTTTCGACCTTCCGGTTCTCCTTCCGAAACTCATCGAGCCAATGGTGTAAGTCCCACAGAGAGATGCATTAACCTGTGTATTTGCCCCTGAGATATGTGACCTTGACTCATGAGGCACAGGCTTGTGGCATTAAACTCAGTGCCTGACTGTCACAGCCATCTGTGCCCTGAGGAGGAGGTCTCTGTGTGATTTCATCCAAAATGTGGGCCTGAGCTGTTTCGATCCATCTCACTTTCTGCAGCAATGTTTATTTCTGAGCAAAAAGGTCACTTGATTATTTTTAAGGCGTGTAGAACCTTGTGAAAAAGGGTAGCATATTTTTTAAGAGAGCACTTGTTATGGAAAAAATAAACGGAGTGCCTATTTGCACTGTGTAAATACCCCGCCTTGTTGGCAGAAGCTATTTACACTAACTCCACCCATGGTCGGTTTAACCAAGGTCAAAACTGTCGCGACATGCCTCAATCGAGTCTAATGTTAGTCAAATTAAGGTGTGAATATTTGAATGTTGTGCGAGCGGAATCATGGGATCGATCAGACGTTGGATGTATGCGGTGAAGTGAATTGGAGGAACGTGTTAACCTGCTAATTTCTTGGTAAGTTCTGTTTTTAACTTTATTGCATTTTCTATAGTTCTATGTTATTTAACGGCCATGGATGTTACAAGTGGTATTATGTGTTTAGTTGGTTATTTCCACATCATGTAGATGGCATGTCTTGTTTTGTAACATTATGCTAATAATAGGGAAGACAAGAATCATGATTTGCATTCTTGAATTGCATATCGCTGCGATATTCCATTGAAAAAGCAATTTATGTAACATGATGTGTTCTACCTGTATTACTCACAAACACACAATATTGTATGCAACGTAAAATAGAATTTTTGGGCATGTGACCATCTGATTTTTGAGCAAATTTAATTTCATATTATAAGTTTGATCGATTACGTGCTGCATCCTTATTACTTTTTGATTTTTACTTTGCTTTCCTTGTGAAAAAAAAAACAGTCTAAAAAAACAGTGTATGCTGGTGATGTAGGTGTTGATGCAGGCTCGCCTGTTTTGAGACCAGCACATGCTGTTTTTTTTTTTATTTACTTTTATACACACATTTTTATACACACTCAATCATATGCATAAATTTGGCTTGAGGATGGAGTTTTGAGATTCACATATTTAGTGAGTGTCTCTAAATTTCAGCATTTGTACAAATTTAAAACAGGAACAGTATGAGACATTTCATAAAACCATGTTTAAAGTGATCATACAAGTGTCAGGAATAACTTGCGTCTTTTTATATTTTGAATATTTAAGGAAAAAACTCAACTAAAATGATATTTTTCTTTACCAATGGTTGTAACCGATGTTGATGTTTAATTGTTTTTCAGGAAATGAAAAATATACTCTTAATTATCAGTGTATTGTTAGTTCCAGTTTACCTTTAAATTAATGGAATACTTGGGAATATGTACAACTGAAAATATTAACATTGCATATTGTGATTTTAAGACTATTAAATTATTGGACAAGTGTCTAAATATTTCTTTTTTTAATACAGAACTGATTTCTGAGTTTAAAAATTAATGTTTAAGTTAAATAGAATATGAGTAAACTATTGTTTATCAATTAAAGTATATATTTTCAACCTTTTCACACATTAATTTGGTTTATTTCCTCAATAATGAATTTATTTATTACTTTGATGCTGCTATTCATATACATTGATATTATCTACTATTTGTAAATGTTCCAGTATAAGTATTATAAAAAAATGTTTTAATTTATTTATTTTTATTAAATTTATTAAATCTTTTCATGTTACCTGGTAAGAAAGTCATCTATAAATGCATCATTAATTTCATCAATAATTATTTACTGATCCATTAAAGGGCACCTATGGTGAAAAATTTACTTTTCAAGCTGTTTGGACAGACATATGTGTAGGTATAGTGTATAGCTCGTCATATTGGGGTGATATAAACACACTCAGTGCTTTTTTTTCAATTTAACAACATAAAAATGTTGGACCAATTGGAGCGGTTTTGAGATCGACCGCAACTTGACGTAGGAGTGCGGTCCCCCCGCCCACCAATATTGATTGACAGGTGGCCATTACCATCTCCTCAGTATGTTGTTTCACGTGCACCATTTTCAGCGTGTGAGTCAAAGAGACGTCACCAAAGAAACACTCTGCTCTATTTTTAGATGTAAGGCTCATTGGGCTCAACATTCACCACGTTATTGCTCTCCTCGTCGCCAGTGTTTGTGAGTTTTGGTGGGTTTGCATACATGTGTACTTTTCATTGTGTCTTCCTTAAACTTCAGCTGTTTGCATTTCCCGCGGTCACAGAAGCTCCCTGTCATCTTAACTAGGTGCAGCTGGAAAGTGCGAGCGCGCTGCCTCACATGCTCGTCCCTCCATTGGAAATAACGAACTAACAACGCGCAGCGCCATGCATTTCGCGTTGTCACGGATGAAAGTGAGGACTGGGGGGTTCGCTCACTATTTTGCCGCCTAGGTCGCCTCTATGGACGTGCTGGCCCTGCTCAGGACACTGTTCATATTTCTGCCGCACCACAAAGCGTTATCTGAATAGTTTCATTTTAAATAACATGCGAATGTACGTGCTGGTTTGCCGCGTCATGGCTCTGAGCGGCGCGTCCTGTCTATGACGCCCTTTAGTTATAGCCTCAAGCAGGTCAACCAGAAGCGCCGCTCGGCGACACGCATGCTTTTTTGAATTCTAAACATAAGTTTCTAACAGGTGACACACGCCGACGCTGCAAGTGTGCGATACTTTCAACTGTCATGTGCGCGCCGTGTCGCGGTGCATCCGGTGTGTGATGCCCTTCAGTCAAAGTTAATTCAGTGTGCTTTATTAGTCTCGGTGTAGGCTACAAGCTCGGAGCTTTAAACTAGCACACAGTTGGCTGTAAAACTCTACAAAGACACAAATGATTTTGTACTCTCTGCTTGGTTTGTGTCTGAGTCGTACATGTACAGCTGGTTGGTACTCTCACTCATGTTGCTTCTCTCTTGTCTGCCTGTCTATTACACAAAGCGGGGGAGCTCTTGGCTCCGCCCCCTTGTTAAGTTGGGCGGGAAATCGAAACTAATTTTCATGTGAAGCAACACGCCCCTAAAACAGCAAACTGTGTACACGCCCCCAAAATTACACTTTTTAACACATCATAATAAAAAAAATCTGAATTGTGTTTTGAACCGAACCTAAACTGGCACACTCAGAAGAACCATAATATTAATATTACATCTTAAAAAAGGGGTAAAATAGGTGCCCTTTAATGCCTTAAGATAGTGTCATACTTCCACCTACTGGGTGATTTTAATTTAATATCTGTACTACATTTTATTCAATATTAAATTAATAATTTCATAATCTAATACTGAATAAAAATATGCACTGATTGTAATTTAATAACTATTGACCTTGTTTCTTTTTGTTTAGGTTGTTCATGCTTATCTGCACATCCTGGCCTCAAAATCAGAGACTAAAGTGTTTGTCTTTCAGTGTTTCCTTGGGCAGAGACTATAAAACATGGATATATGATAAGGCAAATAATTTATATAGTTTTTTTATCTTTTCCAGCTATAATCACTTTAGATATACAAATCTTTTTTAAATAATTTTTTCTACAGTTGCAATTTCAAAATTTCCAATGGGCTTTACTAACAGTGTGCAGGTTCAGTCACCGGTTCTCAGTTGCTTTCAACATTCCAGAGCACAAAGTCTTTCTACCTAATTCACCCAAAAGTACAGCAAAGAAACATGGATTCCTGTTCCATTGGTGGTATGTATCATATGCTATACTTTGTTTAAGATTTTGTAGTGTATGTTGGTTCAGCATCTGGGTTTTCAATCAGGCCTAAGACAGTTTGCAGCTCCTTTCTTGCTTCATTTGGTGTCAGATGTGAACACATGCAGTACATTAGTTACCTTTTTTTAATCATTTATGAAAAATAAATGTACAGTTTGTATACTTTTGTTAAGTAGTTGGTTTCCTCCAGATGCTTCCCCCACAGTCCAAAGACATGCGCTATAGGTGAATTGGGTAAGCTAAATTGGCCATAGTGTAAGTGCGTGTGTGCAAAAGTGTGTATGGGTGTTTCCCAGTGTTGGATTATGGCTGGAAGGGCATCTTCTGCATAAAACATGTGCTGGATAGGTTGGCAGTTCATTCTGATGTGGCGACCTCTGATTAATAAAAGGACTAAGCTGAAAAGAAATTGAATGAATAAATGAATGTTTTACTTAAAAATTAAAGCCGAGGTGTGTAGCTTAACTCAGGTGAAATGGACAGTTCATCCAACAATGCAAATGTGCTGTTAATTTACTCATCCTCAGGCCACAGCTGTAGGTTACCTTGTATTCCAGTGGGACAGTAAAACATTTTTTTACCCATGGTTCTTGAGGATTCATATGATACAAATTGATGGTCAATATCTTTTGGAAAGTCAAAGCCAAATTAATCACCTACACCTCGGATGGTCTGAGAGTGAGTAAATTAACTAATTAACTAGATAAACTGTGTTTTTAAAATTGTTTTCCACATAAACATAAAATGTCACTTGTCTCCATACTTCAGGTTTCCTGTAGACGTTTCTAGTGTTAGTCTAGTTGTAATAGTACTCTACACTGCATGTCAAGACATCTCTTTAGAAAATGTGATCACAGTACAGGTGTATCTCAATATATTAGAATGACATCAAAAAGATGATTACTTTCAGTAATTTGATTTAAAAAATTGAAACTCCTTTATTATAAAGATCTATTGCACACAGACTGATTTATTTCAACTGTTTATTTCTTTTCATTTTGATCATTGTGGCTTACAGCTAATGAAAACCCAGGTTACTCTGATAAGAACACTCAGCTCTTCTGTGTTGTTGGGTCTAGTGTCTCACATCTTTCTGTTCACTATAGATTATATGAGTCTTAGGTCAGGTGAGTTTGCTGGCCAATCAAATTCAGGCATAACATGGTCCTTAAACCAGGTATTAGTACTTTATGCAGTGTGGACAGGTGTCCAAGTCCTGCTGGAAAAATCAAACCTTTATGGAGATGCTAATTAGATTTTCCAGCAAAAAGTATGTTTTAAGGCCCATGGTATCACTGTATGTGATTGGCCAGCAAGCTCCCCTGACCAAAAACTCTTATGAAAGAAACTGCTGTGCATTGTGAAGAGAAAGATATGAGACACCAATTTTAACAATACAGAAGAGCTGAAGGCCACTATTAGCAAAACCTGGGCTTCATCAGCAGTGCCACCAACCGTCACATTGCTGGAGTAATTCATGCAAAATAGCCCTGAACAAGTATTAAGTGCTGTACATATTCATAGTTCAATATTTCTATTTAAAATAATTTTTCTTTTTATTGGTCTTAAATAATATTACAGTTTTTTGAGATTTCATTAGCTGTAAGCCACAGTCATCAAAATAAAAAGTAAACAGAAATATTTCAGTCTATAGCTATGTTTCCATCCACCTATTTTTATGCGCATTTTGGATATGCGCATAAAAAAACGATTGATGGAAACGGCATGATGCAAATAAATTTTGAAAATGCGCATAAAAAACATATGCACATAACTGAGTAAGATAAACTTTTTATTCGATAAGAAAAGATGCGCATAAACTACTATGGAAACACTTTTACCGCACAAATTCCAGTGTGCGCATTAAAAAAAGGTCATGTGATTTTGTTATAAGAGATCATGTGATGATAAAAATGTGCGTGAATGGACAAACCAGCAGGCTGAGCACATTATAAACCATCTGAAATGTTGTTTTTGTCATTCTAAAACGCCTTACCATTTAATGATTAGTGTTATTATATTATTAATGACATCCAGAATCAAGAGCGTCTGTGCTCGGCGTCAGACACCTTCAAACGCCACTGCGCGTTCACTGCATGTCAGGATTGCCTTCTGAGGCGTAAGTCATTTATTAGATGAAGGACGCAGCTTTTCCTACTGCAGCAAATTCAGTTTTTACTGTTAATATTTGGCGCCAGTTAATCAGGAAGTGACGCTTTTGTTTGCTTTGACTTGTTGGATGGAAACAGCTTATGTGTAATGAATCTATATACGAGTTTCACTTCTTCAATTGAATAAATGAAATTACAACTTTTTTTGATGATATAATAAATCCAATGTTTTTCCCAGAATGCAGAGCGCTTGTAGCAGACGAAAATAAATGAATTCACCCAGCAGAAAGACATAGATGTGTTAAAATACATAAAACACAAACTTACTGGTAAATTGGAAAGTGCATAAGTGAATATTTCATGTGAATGTTGTTTTAGCCTAATTTGCAGAGACAAGTTTGCCATTCATATGTTTATTATTGTTTTTGTTTGTTTTTCGATTTCCAGAATGGAGAGGCCTTGCAGCAGACAATGATGCTTTTCATGGCAAGAATGACAATAAATAAATAAATTGTTGTTTTTTTATGTGTCATGTCTGTTGTTATATAAATTTAATTTATAATGTTTCTATACATTTTGGAACAAATCATTTAATCCTAACATTGTTATATCTATAGATGTCTTCAAGGATTGTAAATTATACTACAGTAATTGATCCTGCATTTTTTTCACTGATTAGTATATTTTGTTTGTTTAGTAGATAGGTGTAGTGCAACATTTAGGTGTACCTTCTTTCAGCTCTTTTATTAATACAGTATAAATATCATACATGTACCTTCTGCTAACATTTTGTTTAAATGGCATATACTGCTAATACTTAGTGTAAATAGCATCCACAATCTATTAACACTTAAGTGTACTGTAAACAGCATTTATTGTTTATTAATATGTAGTGTAAATACCATCTTTTAACTGTAATTGACAAAAAACAATTATAAAAATTTTGTTTACACTAAGACTTGCTGAATAAACTTTAGTGTAAACAGCATCATACTTTTAGTAACACTGCAATAGCGTCTACCTTCTATAAACAAAGTGTAAATGGCATATACATTCTATAAGCACAGAGTGCGAATAGCATCTCTTTCTATTGGCACTTAGTGTAAATAGCAACTCTTGCTATTAGTGCAAATAATAGCACTAGTGCAAATAGCCACTGCCAAATATATATATATATATATATATATATATATATATATATATATATAATGTCTTTTTCACCAAAAAATGCCACAACAGATTTTAAAGTAGAAGTGCTAATAAAAAAATCAGGGCCTGGCTGAGGTGTTCAGGTTTTTACTGTGTGATTACATATTGATGAAGCTCTTCATTGGTCAGTTTGAATGTCTTAGTATCTGGGTTTTAGTCACATGGTCAATGAAAAGACAAAACTAGATAGTAACTTTGACTCTGTCTTCTTTTTTTTTTTCTGGCTCTTTTCTGCACTGGCTGTTTTTCTCTCTGGCTCTTGATCTAGCTCTTGCTTGTGCGTGAGTTTCTTTTTCACTCTCTCTCTCAGTCAACTTTTTTACATTTAAACTAGGAACATTTAATACTATAAGTTTTATCATTTTATACTAACTAAGTTGTAAACATAGCAAAACGTTATTAAATTATTTCATTTTTTCCCCCTTCATACTAATAACATTTTTAGTCATTTGGCAAAACTACAGTTAAGACTGCTGTAGTTTAATACCCATTTTTACAAAAACTCGATTCTAAAAGAAAACTGTCAGAAATGTCAGCATCACTTCTATATGTGTATAGATCAAGTTAAATTTGATTTCAGAAATATAAAACATGCTCTTGTGTACCTCTATTCTTGAAAAAATGATGCATAAAAAAATTATTTATCAAGTTTTATGTTTCATGTAAATAAAATAATATAGCCTTTGGTGTGCTTTGTTGACCAATTGAATTAAGTACATCCTTAGCATATATATACATATATACATGATAGTTCACTGGTGTAGTGTGCGGTGAATGTTGAGGGAGAGCGGTAATTAGAGCTGCAGGAACGAGCCGAGAGTGTGACAATAACACTATTGTATACTTGTAGGAATGATACATTTTAATGCAATTCTGCAGAAACTTCTTTTAATGTATTTAAATGTATTTGTATAATTTCACATCTCTAATAATGGAAATGCAATTTAGCACATTTGCACAAATAATCATAAAAACTTACTGTGTACTTAAATAAGTTTGAATATATGAATTTAATTGATTTAAATAATGATTAAAAAAACTCTTTGGTTATGCATTAAAGTGAACCCTTTAATTTGACATTGTTACAAAGTGTACTTTAAAAAGTATACTAATTAGAGGTAAGAAACTTTGTTGAACATTGCATAACTTAAGACAAATTATTTAAGTTCATTATATGCAAGATTGTCACGTTTGTCACACATACTAAATAGGTTAGCTCACATTAACATGAAAATTTCATTTACAAAATTACACCCTCATGTCATAGATTTTGCATCTTCAGAACACAATTTATGGTATTTTTTTATTAAATCTGAGAGATTTCTGTCTCTCCATTGAATGTCTGTTCATCCAAAACTTATTCATAAAGATATCAAAAACGTTTACTGTATGTATGGATAATTGTAAATAAAAACTAAACATTAAATCTGTTCAGCTTATAAATTGACTCATATTTCACTTTTAAATTTAAATAAGCATGTGTTAATGTGACTGACTTGAGTGAAAAGATGTTCAAATTAAGAACAGAAATCTCAAATATTTTTACATATTTTTTCTTTTGTGTAATGAAGATGAACGTTTTATGGGTTTGGAGTCATGAGGGAGCGTATGATGAGGCTAACTAGCCCTTCAAGACTTTAGTAACACCATTAAAGGGATAGTTCAGGCAAATTCTTTCATCATTTACCCCCCCCCCCCCCTCATTTGTTTAAAACCTGTTGGAAAAGAAGATATTATTAAAAAAAACTAAAAACCTGTAACCACTCACTTCCATTTGTTTTACCATAAACTGCGCTAGACTTGGGAGGTCAAGTGGACAAAGGTTTAACTCCAGCAAAGAACGATTCCAGAAAGCAGGTGTAACACCACGCCAGCAGAGGGAGCCCTCTCTCAAGTACTGACTCAGGCCTCTGCACTCACTTCCTGTTTGGTGAGCATTTTAGCGAGAATTCGGACACTGTTACTTTGTGACGTATTGCTAGTTTACTTGACTTACCTAGCTTTACATGTGATTTCCTGACTGCTTTCCAGTGTATGACCTGGCCTGTTTATCTCATGTACGTTCCTTGTTTTTGCCCTATTGCTCTGCTTTTGGACTGTTGACTCATTGCCTGCCTTATCACTCATGCCTTTTGGATTTCCCCTGTGTAAGTTGAAAGATTTGGACTGCTCATCTGGTTTTGATACTGTGCCTGTTTTCACGCTTATGTTTCAGTGTAAAGGTTGTTTTATGCTTCTGTGTCAAGTCACATAGACCTTGCCATGGCTGACACCAATGCTGACGTGCACCTCTTAAAAAATGTATTTGTACTTGTATTTACTCTTGTCGAGTCCCGTGAAGGAGCTCCAGATGGAAACTTTTGTTTTGTGTTTACCTTATGATGACAGTTGTTGCACGTCCGTTGGCTCTCACCTCAGAATGAGTGAAAGTTAGCTACTTGTAGTGTTTAGAAAAAAACAAAACACCTGCGAAGAAGCTCAACACAGAGGAACATAAAAACCCACTGCCAGCTAGCGTTTCGGAAGTGTTATTGCAGAGCAACACAAACAGCGTACAGAAGTATAAATGCCCGGCTACGTGCATGGCAGGCACCGTGGGTCACACCGATCACTCGATGCAGAAATATAAATCAGCTTAAGCCTTTCATTAAACTTTTGCAAATGGATTCTAAGGCCGCCTCAGCGTTTTCGTTACTCCAGATAAAATGAACGGGTTAGTGAGTCAGTTGATATGAAGCTAAAATATTATGCATGACAAGCCGACCAGCTTCTCTCACAAACATGGACGCGCCCATGAAGGCCGTTGAAAAATACAGAAATTTACACAGTGGCCTCTGGTGGATTTATAAGAAATGGCATGAATAAAAAAAACATGCATCAGTAACACATTTAAGATTGTCAAAAATTAACACGAGTGAATTTGTAAAAACAAAAACAGCAAGAAAATGTTGTCCAGGGTACATATTTATCGGTTTTCAAAAATGTAGCTCTGGGCACATATTTCCTGAGTTGGCTTGATGTCAGTGGTTACAGGATTTCAGCTTTCTACAAAATATCTTCTTCCTCAAAAAAGTTGGGAACAAGTTAAGAGTGAGTAAATAGTGAGTGAAAGAAACATTTTTTGGTTGAAAAATCCCTTCAAGCGCATTTCTGTTTCACAAAGAGAGATTCCTGTCAAGACAAGCAAAAATTGAGACAAACTAGGATTATTTAAGTCAGTTCTGCACAGTTTGGAAATGATAAGCGCTACTATCTGTGTGCTAAACAAGACAGTGCTGCCCTATTGTATGCTTTCTATTTCAAAAGCCATCTGCTGCAGTCTAATACTGAAGTATGCGACAGATTTTCCTCTAACAGATACACCAACACAAGCAGGCAGCCATACAAATGAAAAATAATCCATTCCATCAAAATTTACTGCTCCAGACAAAGCAGACAAAGGAGATGTCATCTGTGTCAGAACAAAGTGTGAAATGTTTGTTTCATCATGCCGCAGGCCTCACGTGTAAGACAATAGACAAACATCAGGATGTGGCCCTCAGTCAGTCATGATACAGCCGCAGAGAAAAAGAAACAGACAAATTACAGCTAATTGCAAGTTGAAAAATCAGAAAAGAGGGAGGCAGCAATTTTGTGTGCCAAACCCAATGCGTAAAAGCCTCTGAAAAGGGCTGGAGGATGTTCGCGACGAGCCCTCGTTCAGCTCTTAGGGTTTCGCCAACACCTTTTATGGCTAGACAAAAGCTGTAACTGCCTATCACTCTATTAACAACACAGAGAATGCTTGTTTCCTAGCAGCAAAGCGCACGCTAAAAGACATTTAATCACAGACAGCAGGGAGCTATTAAAACATGTTAAATGACGGGCCTGTTTCAAACGCATTCATTGCATTGTTAGCGAAATTCGTCTGTAAGTGAAAAGTACTATTTGATTGACTATTTTTATGTGGATGTAAGTCCAGCATTAAACACACAGAAAATACTCAATATTCAGTTTTTTCAGGTTATCACATAATAAAGGCAAAAGGAAACTAAATCCTTATGCCTGGAATTACTGAATGAAAATGGGACCTGGAAAGAGGATGAAATAAGTGTGGCGCTTAAAAAAATTTTTTACCAGTGATGATTTTCCTTTCAATCTGAAATGTCACTAAAAGTCCAGTGACGGCATTATGTTATATATATATATATATATATATATATATATATATATATATATATATTTGAATCTAAATAAAACATTTTCCTGAGGGCTATAATCAGCCATGACAGACAGGCAGATGTCTGCTTAAACAAATTACACTGTATGCAGCCTCTCCAGTTGCAAAAAAATATCCTGATTTAAGCATGAAGAACCTTTTACACCGAATGCAAAACAAAACAGTGAAGCAAATCGCTGGCGAATGGTCTATTCACACCAAAAGCAAAACGAATATCTGTTGGGTGAAACAAAGAGCAGTATGATGCAGCTCCTGTCAGGTGGTCTGTCAACACTGTGATTATTGATAAGGATAAACAGTCTTACAGAAATCTATGGCACAAGACAAGTGTTTGTGTTATGCAAGATCATGACTAATGTCTAGTGACAGTGATAAATATACAGTATGCTAGACAGTGGATTTGATATTAGAAATCTGCACTACAATATTAAAAGGGCTATGTAGGAATTTGCTTGTTTTGATGGATTTTTTTTATTTTTCCATTTTATTTAAATTACCTATATGAAAAACTATAAGATCTATTATCTCAAATAGACACTACAACCAGACTTTGTAAAAGTGGAACTTTAATGAAAATAACCAACCCAGGCTCATTCTGATTAGGTACCTCTATATACATTTCTTGAGAGCGCATAATATGTCCCAGCTACTTTTTTTTTTTTTTTTTTTTTGCAGTTTTTGTTTTTGCAAATCCACCAGAGGCCGCTGTGTATGCTTTTTCAGATCCCATATTTCTCTTGTGAGTGCTATTTACACCTGCTGTTCTCATGTAAATCAACCAGAGGCCGCTGTCGGCTGACTGACTGACTTACTCACTGAACAACCGACCAATTCCCACACCCTCCCCCTTCCTTAAAGCCAACCAATAATGTTTATAAAAGCACCAATTGACTCACCCTCCCCCTTCCCTAAACCTAGCCGACAGTGTTTTCAAAAGCAATGCAGAAAGTCTTTACAGCATCCTGACTTTTTTTTACCACTTTTTCAGATTTTACCACATTCTCACCCTGTTATTTACTTGTTTATTTTTTTGCTTTTGTTTGGTCTTATCCGCTTTCTGGAACCAGATTCAAACCTCGTTGTCACAGTCAACTCTGCTCTGGGTCTCAAGTCTGCTGACGTACGTACTGGTAACAGTGGAAAAGCTGTCTACACGGAGGTAAGTGATCAGCTGGTAAGTAAATGCAACCATACGTAGCTCTGGCTACATAACTAGCAATCTCCTGAAATGTATACAGGGCTACTTTTTCAGGATGAGCCTATGTTGAAAATAACAGCAATGACAGTATTTCTACATTTTGCTCTTTTAGAGGCCGAAAATCTGCATACCCCCATTTGTTTTTATAGCTTTTAGTGTGATCATAAATAAAGCAGGTATTTATATAGATATCTTTAAAAATGGTTTATAGAAAAATTATTAAATGTTACGATTAAATACAAAAGAAATTAATGTAATTTTGCCGTAAAAGTATGGAGTTAGTTTTGCGACTTTTTTAATCAGTAAGAATAGTGTGGTTCTTTTTTATTACATTATAGCTTTAAATGTATTGTAATTAAACAAATAAAAAGGATTTTAAATGTAAAAAGCCTTGTTAATTGAATAAGTAATGTAAAGTAGAATTCTTTGCAAATGCTCTTGCTTTTTTTTATCTTTAAGTATTTTCCTGTGACATATCTTTCTTCATTATTTTATTTTTAATCTCAATATCTTTGTTTTGATGTTGGATTGAATAAAAGTAATTACACAACTGATGCCTCATTCACACTAGCAGTGACTTTGCTGCTGCCTGTCGCCCCGGGTGGCGACCTGCTCCAAACGCAGGTCTGTGTTGGTTCATAGCACACAGAATATAACCGGTCCCTGAGAGAGCTGAGAGAAAACCAAGTGACCTCTACTGGTGCTCCTATTGGCTGTCGCTTAAGATAGTCACTCTTCATTTACATAAATTTGAAGAATTCTCAACTTTGTTGCATCGCTCGACATGTCCACCTGGTTGCTAATGGTTGCTGTCGCTTACATAGACGGAGGTCACCGGAAGTTGCTCGCTCTTCATTGAAGCAATTGCTTGTCGCTTTGCCAATGTGACTTGCTCGTAGTGTAAATGAGGCTTGACTCCATATAAATGGCTGCTGCCAATTTTTGCCAATGACCTAATAATAATTGAAGAAAAACATGTACACAACACATATTATTATATATAAACAAAAAGATACATTTGAAAAAAAAAATTCACTTTAGGCTTTTTCTTCTTTTTTTGCTAGAAAAAGTCAAGCATTTTTACACAGTGAGAATTCACTGCCTAGAGCTATTCAAACTGCTATTAACATTTATACCTGTTGTAAATAAACCATACAGCCTTCTGAAAAGAAGTCTTTAATCTCCAACTACTGTATAAGTGAAGCTTCCCTGTATTTTCTGAAACACAGTCAGGTCTGCAACCTTTGAGCTACAATAATAGAGATGCATTTCTCTTACAATGACCACTCCATATAAGATAACCTATAATTACAAATAATTTTTAAATAGTATTGGTATGCTTTCTCTTCTTTAATGATAATGTTTAGCCTTTTTTCTACAGTAATAATTATCTGCCTACAGTTATTTAAACTCCTGTTAACATTTTTGCCTTGTGTGAATAAACCATGCAGGTCTCTTGAAAAAAAAAAAAATGTCTTTAATCTCCAACAATGAGGTGATGCTTTCATGGATTTTCTGAAGCACAATACTGGTTTTACTTCAGGTATCTAACCTTTGAGCACTACTAATGGAGATACATTTTTTTCTTACAATGACCATTTTTCACCAGGGCAGTCTTTTGATCTGTGGCAAAAGAGCAGTTGGAGCTGAGCAGTAAAGATTGTGTGAAGCAGAAAGCATTGGAGAAGCGAGTCTGGAGTAAAGAGGGCAGTTGACAGAGCGTTTCTTTATCAGCAAGCAACTGATGTCCCAAATACTGTAATGACTCCAATGATGACTAATGAACCATTAAGCAAATGTATAACCTTGCAGAAATCTTTGAAGCAGCATTTGAGTGAAGCAGGGACAGCAGAGGCAGCAGAATGTTAAGTGTTGAGGGCAGAGAAAGAGGAAGAGGAGGTGAAGAACGTCCCTGAGAGAGACAGAGAGAAAGAGAACGGAGCTGCTGTTGCAGAATGAAGAGCAGAGCATTACGGGCTTTTGTTATGAAGACACAACAGTAAAATGCAGTTGTGGTTCTGCTGGAAGTGTGATATGAAAAAAGGAAGCAATTATTTCTAAATTTTCAATTAAAGTTTGGATAAACACCTCAGAGGAAAATTCTCTAAACATTTCAGTGCAAATAGCAATGTCTTATTTGCTAACTTCCTGCAATCCAAGTTAAACAATTGCTGAAATAGCTCGACCAAAATTGGCCCATGATCACCCAAATTCTATTAAAGACTATTAAAGGACTCAATTAAATTGTAGTAGGAGTATAAAAATTATTGTGGAGTAATTTATTTGTAATAATTTATGAGAGTTCAGAATCTTTTTAAGGAAATGGCAAAGTAAAATCTATATAAATAAAGATGCTGTATGTAAGTTTTTGACTCTTCTAAAGCATAAAAATACCATAATGTGTGTGGTGGGGAAGGCGTGATCGAACACCCAAAAAGGGGGGAGAGCAAGCGGAGACACCGGCGGCTGGTCAGTGGTCCAATCATAAATAATCAGTAACACCTGTATTTTCTAGTGATTGGGCCGGAGAGACACCTTCATAAGGGGAGGAGAAGGAACAGTCGGGAGAGAGGAGAGCCAAGCCTGCACACACACACCCAGACTGGGATATCCAGCACAACCAAAAAATATTAATAAAGAATTGTGCTTACCAGATATCGCCGACCCTGTCTTCTTCTTCCTACACAACGAACTTTACTACAGTGGTGCCGAATCCCGGGAAGGAGAAGAGACTTCGCTGCCAAGATGACCACTCCGTCAACCAGTCCATTTGCGGATGTGATCCAGGCGCTCGCGGTCCTCCACCGCGAGCAACATGAGGCGCTGGTGGAGATCCGGGCGGACCAGGAACAAAGGTTTCGAGTCCTGGTGGAAGCCCAGCAAGAGGACCGCGAGCTTGTCCGGAGACTGCTGGACCAGGGGATTCGGCCCGCGTCGACACCTGCCGCCCACCCTCCCATTTCCCTTCAGAAGATGGGGACACAGGAAGATCCGGAAGTGTTCCTGGACCTATTTGAGAAGATGGCGGAGGCGTGTGGCTGGCCGCGGGCCGAGTGGCCGGTAAGAAACATCCCGCTGCTATCGGGCGAAGCCCAGATCGCCGCGCAGCAACTACCGGCCCAGAATCTCCTGGAATATGCTTACTTGCTCCCTTTGTGTTCGCCCAGCAGCTCCGGGACGCCTGCCGCAGATGGCTGATCCAGGATGGCCAGGACATCGACCGGGTGGTGGATACCGTGGTGCTGGAGCAGTTCATCGCCCGCCTCCCCTCCCAAACATCGGAGTGGGTCCAGTGCCACCGGCCCACCGAGCTCGAAACGGCCATCCAGCTGGCGAAGGACCACCTGGTAGCGAGGTCCAGGGTCGGCGATTTAACCTCTCTCTCTCCTCTCTCTCCCCCTTCTCCCTCTATCTCTCTCTCCGTTCCCATTCCCAGGCCCAGGCAGCAGGGACCTCCCCTGCCAGCTCCAAGGAAGCGGGCCACGGGGACGGATACACCTCGCTCTATGCCTCGGTGGGGTGGATATCCGGGCCGGGGCATGGAAGCACGCCCTCTAGTGGCTCCTCCAGCCACAACAGGTCTCTCTGTGGCTCAACCAGTTGGTCCAACTGGCCCCGGGGGTGCAGGGGTGAAGTCTGGGCCGACATGTTGGCGGTGCGGTGGCGTGGATTACACCCAGGAGGATTGCTCCGCGATGGAGGTGGGGGCTTTGATCTGCGTGCCCGACACCCCAACTGTCGCCCCCGGTTGCAACGGGCTATATCAGATACCAGTGAGTATAAAGGGGGATAAATATCAGGCCTTGGGGGATTCAGGATGTAACCAAACCTCTATCCACCAATGCCTGGTGCAAGACACGGCATTGGATAAAAGCCGCTTGGTTAAGGTGAGGTGTGTGCACGGGGATGTAACTCACTACCCGCTAATGGCTGTAGAAATTAAATTCTGGGGAAAAAAACATAGCGTGGAGGTAGCGGTTAACCTATGCCTTGCTTTTCCAGGCGGCTCATGCTAACCCTATGGCCGGACATTTGGGTCAAGCGGCCATGCTAAATCGACTCATGGCCCGATTCTTTTGGCCGGGCATTCACGGGGACGTCAGCAGATGGTGCGCTGCGTGCTGTAAATGTCAGTTGGTAAATCCACCGGCCTGCCCAAAAGCGCCCTTGCGCCCATTACCAATCATGGAGATCCCCTTCGAAAGAATTGGTATGGATCTCATCAGGCCATTAGAGCGATCTGCATGAGGGCACCGGTTTGCATTAGTTCTGGTGGATTATGCAACCCGGTACCCGGAAGCTGTAGCTCTCCGCAACATATCAGCCAAAAGTGTCGCGGAGGCACTCTTCCGCCTAATCTCGCGAGTGGGGATCCCCAAAGAGATCCTCACAGACCAAGGCACCGCGTTTATGTCATGCACCCTGCGCGAATTATATGAATTATTGCGCATTAAATCGATTCGCACCAGTGTCTATCACCCACAAACAGACGGGCTGGTGGAACGATTTAATCTCACTCTTAAATCCATGATTCGTAAATTCGTTCACGAAGACGCGAAAAATTGGGATAAGTGGCTAGAGCCCTTGCTATTCGCTGTGCGGGAGGTTCCCCAAGCCTCCACTGGGTTTTCCCCATTCAAGCTTCTCTATGGCAGACAGCCCCGTGGGGTGTTGGATGTGGTTAGAGAGGCTTGGGAGGACGAGCCTTCTGATAGTAAAAATTAAATTCAGTACATTCTGGACCTGCGGGCAAAACTCCATGCACTGGGGCGGCTATCCATGGAGAATTTGCTCAAGGCCCAGAGTGAACAACGCCGGCGCTATGACAGGGGCACTAAGCTAAGAAAATTTTCACCGGGAGATAAAGTACTTGTACTACTGCCTTCTTCCAGCTCTAAATTACTCGCCAAGTGGCAAGGGCCGTTTGAGGTCACACGGCGAGTGAACGATCTCGATTATGAGGTGGTAAGATCGGACAGGAGTGGGGCATGTCAAATTTATTATCTAAATTTACTAAAGTTATGGAAGGAGCCGGAGGAGGTGGCGCTGGCAACGGTGATTACGGGCGAGGATGACCTGGGACCAGAGAGCGGTGGCCGAACTCGGCCGAGAACTCTGATCACGGGAAATGATCACCTCTCGCCCGCCCAGCTCGCTGATGTCCGGCTCCTACAGCATGAATTTACAGACGTGTTCTCACCTTTGCCCGGTCGTACTAATATGATTCAGCACCATATCGAGACCGAACCGGGCGTGGTCGTTAGGACCCGCCCGTACCGCTTACCTGAACACAAAAAAAAGTGATTCAGAAAGAATTGGAAAAAATGCTGGAGATGGGGGTAGTAGAAGAATCGCACAGCAACTGGGCCAGCCCGATTGTTTTAGTTCCTAAAACAGACGGCACGGTCCGGTTCTGTGTGGATTATCGCTAATTAAATGCAGTATCAAAATTTGATGCGTATCCAATGCCGCGGATTGACAAGTTGCTCGACCGGTTAGGCGCTGCTCGCTATTACTCGACATTGGATTTAACGAAGGGATATTGGCAGATACCCCTAACTCCTATATCCCGAGAAAAAACTGCCTTCACAACGCCGTTTGGATTACACCAGTTCGTAACACTTCTGTTCAGGCTGTTCGGGGCTCCGGCTACGTTTCAGCGCTTAATGGATAAAATACTGGCCCGTCACTCAGCATATGCCGCTGCTTACTTGGACTATATTATTATCTTTAGTAATGATTGGCAGCGGCATATGCAGCATCTGCGGGCAGTATTATTAGCGCTGAGGCGGGCCGGGCTTACGGCCAACCCGAGCAAGTGCGCAATTGGGCGTGTGGAGGTGAGGTATCTGGGCTTCCGCTTGGGTCATGGGCAGGTGCAGCCACAAATTGATAAAACTGCAGCCATTGCAACCTGCCCAAGGCCCAAGACCAAAAAGGAGGTGAGACAGTTTTTGGGGCTGGTGGGATATTATAGACGGTTTGTCCCAGATTATTCGGCCCTCGTCAGTCCCTTAACTGATCTCACTAAAAAGGGGGAACCAGATACCATCCGGTGGTCGGAGCAGTGCCAACAGGCTTTCACCCAGGTTAAAGCTGCACTTTGCGGGGGGCCGCTATTGCACGCTCCTAACTTTGCTCTCCCCTTTATTTTACAGACGGATGCGTCCGATCGGGGTCTGGGGGCGGTTCTCACCCAGGAGGGGGAGGAACGGCCGGTGCTGTACATTAGCCGCAAACTGTCTAACAGGGAGGCTAAGTACAGCACCATAGAGAAGGAATGCTTGGCGATTAGGTGGGCCGTCCTCACTCTCCGTTATTATCTCCTGGGCTGGTCCTCTGTTCGGATCATGCCCCCCTACAGTGGCTCCACCGCATGAAGGATACCAACACGTGGATCACCCGTTGGTATCTCGCTTTACAGCCTTTTAAATTCAAGGTGATCCACAGGCCGGGCGCACAGATGGTTGTAGCGGACTTCCTCTCCCGGGCGGGGGGATGGGGGAGATCTGCGGGCCGGACGGCTGCACGGCCTGAGACGGGCGGTGGGGGTATGTGGTGGGGAAGGCGTGATCGAACACCCAAAAAGGGGGGAGAGCAAGCGGAGACACCGGCGGCTGGTCAGTGGTCCAATCATAAATAATCAGTAACACCTGAATTTTCTAGTGATTGGGCCGGAGAGACACCTTCATAAGGGGAGGAGAAGGAACAGCCGGGAGAGAGGAGAGCCAATCCTGCACACACACACACACCCAGACTGGGATATCCAGCACAACCAAAAAATATTAATAAAGAATTGTGCTTACCAGATATCGCCGACCCTGTCTTCTTCTTCTTACACAACGAACTTTACTACAATGTGCTTGCAAATATTTAAGAAACATGCTCAGTGAACATTCTTGTTTATCTGGAAAACAATGCTTAACTCACATATCCTGCTTTGAAAATGTGCTTTCCGTGCCGGAACATCTGTCTTTGTTTTGGTCCCTTTAATTGGCCCATTGCCAGTTTAGCTAATGCCAGTTTACCTTGGTGGAAAACATGATATTTCATTCAGTCAGTCAAGAAGGCTCTCAAGGTATGCCTAAGTGACCAAAATGTGACCTCTGGTGTACAGTAGCAGACTCTGAATTCCACATGATGTGGTTATAAATTAGCAAATAATATAAATACTATGAGCATAAACATTAGGTGAGCAGGTTACACTGCAACCCCGTGTCCTAACATCACAGTTACGTGATGATATTTGCAGTGATAAGCAACTGAGCATTTTGCACCAGACAAAACATGACAGAAATTTAAATACAGCCATTAAGAAGCACTGAATAACTGCACTCCAGCAAATGGTAAGATTTACAATCTAATTGATACATGTTAAACCTCTTAAACATTATTAAGGCGTCACGGTGGTGCAGTGGATCAGTTGGCATTTCTGTGTGGAGTTTGCATGTTCTCCCCATGTTCATGTGGGTTTCCTCCGGGTGCTCTGGTTTCCCCAACAAGTCCAAGGACATGTGTGGTATAGGTGAATTGGATAAGCTAAATTGTATGTAGTGCATGTCTGTGAATGAGTGTGTATGAACGTTTTCCAGTGATAGGTTGCAGCTAGAAGGGCATCCGCTGCGTAAAACATGTTGGATAAGTTGGCGGTTCATTCCGCTGTGGCGACCCTGGATTAGTAAAGGGACTAAGCCAAAAAGAAAATGAATGAATGAACATTATTAAATGTACATGCTGAATCCCTCATATGTGTTGGTTTGCATTATTTCACAATTCTAAAGTTTAATTTCAAACATTTTATTTTATTTTCAAGATCTAAGGTAAACTATCTGCTGCTGCTTTCAATAGTATGCCAATAAATATAATGTAAAATGAAATTCAAATTTACATTATTAGCATTTAACACTGAATAAAACACCTGTTGTTTATCTGAGGTGATCATAGTCAGTTTGTCGTGTTGTTCAGCTGCAAGAAATACATGTAGAAGCCACTTCTAAAATATAAATTTCAGGTGTTGGTTAGAACAAAAACTCCTTTTAATATGGAAAATATTTCTTCTATCGGTGGCGCAGTAGGTAGTGCTGTTGCCTCACAGCAAGAAGATTGCTGGTTCGAGCCTCAGCTGGGTCAGTTGGCATTTCTGTGTGGAGTTTGCATGTTCTCCCTGCGTTTGCGTGAGTTTCCTCCGGGTACTCCCGTTTCCCCCACAGTCCAAAGACATGCTGTACAGGTGAATTGGGTAAGCTAAATTGTCCGTAGTTTATGAGTGTTAATGAGTGTGCATGGATGTTTCCCAGAGATGGGTTGCAGCTGGAAAGGCATCCACTGCGTAAAACATGTGCTGGATAAGTTGGCGGTTCATTCCGCTGTGGCAACCCCGGATTAATAAAGGGACTAAGCCGAGAAAAAAAAATGAATGAATGAATGAATTTCTTCTAACGCATGCTATTGCTTTTATTCAAAACATGGCTTAAATCAGCCTTAAATTAGCATTTAGGCTTGATAGTCAGGCATGCTCCTGTTGTAGTCAATCTGGCAACCTGCACTTGTGTGTGCGTTTTGAACCGGAAGTGCAATACCTAGTTCAACCACTGGGTGTCAAACTTGCATACTGCACCTTTAAATATTAACACAAACTGATAGCATCCAAAGATAGATTTCTAGAGTTACCATGCTTTTGATTTAATGAAAATGTATGTTAATTGAACTGTTTTCAGAATTAATGATAATGAGAAGTCTTGCCTAAGCTAAATGAGCAAATTTAGGAATAATTTCTGAAAGATTATGTGACACTGACAAATCCAAGTGCATCTATCTGCAGACTGCAAGACACAACTAACTTGTGACATAACTTGTAGTAAGTTAGAGGTGTAACTTGCAGTTATCGAGATCCCATTGATCCATACAAGATGTTACAATGAGATATTGTTGGCAAGATGGTGGAAATACTTAGCATTTTCACCAAATGTTTTGTAGACGTTAATAACTGATGTACAGTGACATCTTGCCAACAACATAGTTATGACATGTGGCTCTCCATAACTTCAAGTTACACCTTTAACGTACAAGTTATGCACCTTCATGTTACCCCCCCCCCCCTGTCCTGCAGTCCACAGACAGACCCTACTTGAAAAATCAGCTGTGCCTTACATGACTAAATAGCATTTTTAAATATATTAAAATGGGTTATTTAATTTTTTTTTATTATAATAGTATTTTATTACAAAATTACACTTATTGTATTTTCAGCCTGCAGCCTTGGTTACATAATAATAATAATAATAATAATAATAATAATAATAATAATAATAATAATGAACATTTAAACAATTGACATGTAAAGGTATGTCATTGTATTAAAAGTTTATACAATGATATACCTTTATATGTAAATTGTTTAAATGGTCATTATACCTGATTAAAAATACCTGAGATACCTGATTACATTCAACAATGAAAAGTGCCAATACCTATCATATAAACCAAGTCCAACAGCAAATTATACATACAGGAAAAAACATCCTTTATTTCAATAATTCTAGAAACAAAAAGAACCGTAGTATTCAGTGAGCAAAAGAAAAGCACTGGATAAAATAATGCACTCGTAGTTCCGGAAGCTGCACAGCATAAAAACAAGACAACAGTTTCACTTTGATAATAATTATATCACAATTACAAATGCAGCTGCAGAGATGAGTCACATTAATTACTTTAGGTTCATTTGCAAATTAGCAGTATGCATCAGCTACTGAAAAAGTGTGACAATTAGCACTTTGATACGTAAGTTTTCAAAGCTTCATTAGGCATTAACAAACTTCTAAAGAGGACAAACAATCTGTTCCTGAGACACCAGTTATTTCTGTGATAAATGGAGTGTTTTTTATAAATAATGCCATAGCATTCCAGCCAAATCCTTTTTTTATTTGTATAGAGCTTTCGTAATACATATTGTTTTAAAGCAGCTTTATTGAAAATCATCCCTTAATGCCTTTAGTAAGGGAGCCAAACAGCAGTGGTGAAAGGCACATGGTAGCTTTCCAAAGCTCATCAATACACACACACTGACACTTCACAGGCGGTTGCTAAGAGCCATGAAAGTACAGCCTCAGAAATGACCACAGAAACAAATAAGCTCCTCTGTGACCCAATCACCACTAAAACTGTACACCCAGCTTCATAAAACTGACATTTATGGCAGAGCTGCCATTCACAAATCATTTGTATCCATGGCAACATACAAAGACACTAGATGTGCTATAAGAAGCTCATGACATGAAATGTGATGGAGTCACGAGTCATTTTCAGCCTATGTTCAGCTACTGTAGGTTTTGGTAATAAAGTGGTAAAAGGAAGTATGTTGAATAGACCATGACACATTTTGTTTAATAAACAGCATCCCCTCCCCATCTTAAATTAAACAAATGAAATGCAATTTACAACAATTTGTAAAATATTTTCATTGATTTTTCACTAATAAAATTGGCAACGGTACAGCACTGTGAAGTTTTAAATGAATACATTGTTAATAATCAATGAGAAAGTTAATGTCACAAAATCACTTTTTCTCCAGAACTACATTAGACCTCAGCCAATGCAATAATTTAAACATGTTATCCTTTAATGGTTTGTTATCAGCATTGTACATGGTGCACATTTCTCCACCGGAGGCTGGAGAACCCTGGACGTCCAACGTTGAGAACCGCAGGTAAGTGTTGGTCACCGGCAGGTTAAGGCTGGCCCACTGAATCAAGCGGTTCAGGCTGGCCCACTGGATTAAGTGGAGACTTTTCTGACACTGTAGTCTTTCAGGAATTAGTCTCATGCTCTCCGCCCCTTCATTACTAAAGACAGACTGGCCATCAGGCAATTCTGGCAAATGGCAGAAGGGCCGGACCTTTTTTTTTAAAAAATGTGGGCCGGCCAGTGTTACATGTGGGCTGGTGAGATCATGAAAATATGGATCGTCACAGTGTGTCTGAGCCTCAGATATTATCAGGAAGGCTATTTCAGAGTTTAGGAGCCACAAATGAGAAGGCTCGACCTCCTTTACTCGACTTTGCTATTTTAGGTACTATCAGAAGCCCTGAGTTTTGAGATCTTAAAGAGTGAGTTGGATTGTAGCGAGACAGAAGGTTGGTTAGATAAACAGGAGATAGATTATTTAAAGCTTTATTGGTAAGAAGCAATATTTTATAATCAATACGGAACTTATCAGGCAGCCAGTGTAAGGAGGATACAATTGGGGTGATATGATCATATTTTCTAGACCTGGTAAGAACTCTGACAGCTGCAATTTGCATTAACTGAAGTTTATTAATAGTGGATGCTGGGCAACAAGCGAACAAAGCTTTACAGTAATCCAGCCTAGAAGTCAAAAGCATGATCTAGCTTTTCTGCATCTGACATGGATAGCATACTTTGTAACTTAGCGATATTTCTCAGATAAAAGAAGGCGTTTTTTTGACAAGGGAGATATCATTTTCAAAAGTTAAGTTGCTGTATAATATAACACCCAGATCTTTTACAGTAGAGTTAATGCTAACTTTGTATCCCTCTATTTGTATCCCTCTATTTGCAGGTCGAGCTGTGTGTCTGTTGTGTACAGGATTTAGGCCCAATGAGTAATTATTCTGTTTTGTCTGAATTTAAGAGAAGAAATTTGTTGGTCATCCAGTCTTTAACATCTTTAATATACTCAGTTAGCTTAGACAGTTCAGACGGCTCATCAGGTTTTGTTAAAATATAAAATTGAGTATCATCAGCATTGCAGTGAAAGCTGATCCCGTGTCTTTTAATAATTTCTCCCAGGGGTAGCATGTATATTGTAAACAGCAAAGGGCCTAAAACTGAAATGCTATGTGGAAAACTTCTACTATGGATATCGTTCAGAAAGCCAATCATCTGAAAGAGGTAAACGGGCCAATGAAATGCCAATGAGTTGGCAGCGCTTGCACAGCTGATGCTCGTTGCAATCAATTTGGCTATAAGAGCACAGTGCGAGCAAAGCCAAAGCATCATTTTTTTATCTGAAGAGACTTTCACCTCAACAGCTAAGGGGCAATCATTATGGTGAAGGAACATAGAATTTCCGTTCTTTCGCTCGGGGAATGAGGGTTACTTTAGTAACCGGAGCGTTCACCTTCAGGAGAGAAACTTTAATGCTATGTGGAAAAACTTCCACTATGGGAAAATGTATGGAAAATGCCATAATGATTGAACTTTACCTTCGCCCCCGATGAGAGGTTTGCCAGGCTAAAGAGAGCGTGAGCGCACCTGCATCACCAGAGGCACGGTCTTCCAACGTGTTTCCTGTCCCTTATTTATCCCACTTCAACAGAAGATTTACGGATTTAGATATATTTTTCAGGAGCCGCAAATGCGTCTAGCATAATTTCTAGGAATTTATTACGACAGTACATTGGGAAAGTGTGCAGTCCCGATAGGGAGGACGCTGCGGAGGCCACCTGCTACCCAAGTAGGGAGACTGATGGCAAGAGAGCATCTGGACTAGCCCTGAGAAGGGGGAGTATGCATATGAATGTAAGATATCTAGCGGTGAGAAAAGACACAGGTCCGCCTGTGAGGGGGGACAGCACCGTGGCAGTATAAGCATATGGGATCGCACATAGCATGTTATGGAGAATGGAGCAGCAAGCGTATTAAAACACCTTCACCGAGTTGTTTCCTCAATCACATAGGGGTCACCTAATACCCTTGAGGAAACACCACTCGCAGATTGTAAAATCTTGCAAATGTGTTAGGTGTTGCCCAGCCCGCAGCTCTGCAGATGTCTGTTAGAGAGGCGCTTCGTGCAAGCACCCAAGAGGATGCGATGCTCTGAGTGGAGTGTGCTCAAACTCCTGGGGGACACGGCTCACCCTGGCTCTGGTAAGCAAGGGAGATGGGATTCACCATCCAGTGGGCCAACCTCTGTTTAGATTCTGCTGACCACCATAACATATGAAGAGCTGCTTAGTGGATCTGAAGCTCCGAGTGCGGTCCAGATAGATTTGCAAAGCGCAAACTGGACAAAGTAATGAAAGGGCTGGGTCTGCCTCCTCCGGGGGCAGCACTTGCATGCGCACTACCTGGTCCTTAAACGGTGTGGTAGGAACCTTGGGCACATATCTAGGCTGGGGTCTCAGGACAACATGAGAATAAGCTGGCCCGAATTCCAGGCACGAGTCACTGACCGAAAATGCCTCCAGGTCCTCGACCCTCTTCATAGAAGCCAACGCAACCAGCAGAGCTGTCTTCAGGGACAGAAACCTTAAAGATACTGAGTTGAGTGGTTTGAATGGATCTGTACGCATGCTCATGAGAGCGAGGGCGAGATCCCAAGAGGGCATGAGAGGGAGGTGGGTGGATTAATTTGCCTAGCACCTCAGAGGAACCGGATGATAAGGTTATGCCTTTCCATGGTGCTGCCAGCTACCGTGTCATGGTGAGCGGAGATGGCAGCCATGTAAACCTTCAGTGTGGACGGTGACAGCCTGCTCTCCAGCTTCTCTTGGAGAAAAGAAAGCACAACGCTGATCTGGCAAGTTCAGGGGTCTTCTCTTCGAGAGACGCACCATTCAGTGAATAGACTCCACTTCAGGGCGTAGGCGCGCCTCGTCGAGGGGGATCTAGCCTGAGTGACCACCGCCATCAGTAGGTTACCTATGTCTTCCTTACGTCTAAGGGCCACACATGGAGGTTCCAAAGATCTGGGCGAGGGTGCCAAATGATGCCCTGTCCCTGAGAGAGCAGGTCCTCTCTCCAAGGGATTCGCCAGAGGAGGGCCGTCGAGAGGAGGGAGAGTTCTGACATTCAAGTCTGGTTGGGCCAGAGAGGTGCAAGACAGTAACTGCGTGAGCAGGCTCACTGGGGGAAACGCATATTTGTGCTTGCCCCGAGGCCAGCTGTGAGCCAGTGCATCCGTGCCAAGAGAGCCCTCGGTCAGGGAAAAAAAACAGTAGCAATGAGCGTTCTCGGGGGAAGCAAACAGATCGACCTGGGCTTCCCCGAATTGTGCCCATATCAGCTGAATCGACTCAGGGTGGAGTCTCCATTCTCCTGGATGTAAGGGCTGCCGTGAAAGCGCGTCGGCTCTAGAGGAGCAGACAGCGAGCGAGCTGAGACATGCGGTAAGAGTGGATACCCCCCATATGGTTAATATACGCTACCGATAGCGATGGTGGAGAGCAAGGAACACTGCCAAAAGCTCTAGGCGATTGATATGCCAATGCAACTGGGTTTCTTTCCACAGGCCCGCTGCTGCATGCCCGCAACACACGGCCCCCCAGCCCGTGCTGGAAGCATCTGTTGAAACAACAACATGACTGGACGCCTGTTCTAGAGGCACTCCGGCCTGTAGGAACGAGGGGTCGTTCTATGGGCTGAGGGCACAGCGGCATAGAGCAGTGACAGACAATCGTTGTGTGCCCGCGTGCCATGCACGTCTGGGGACTCGATTGTGAAGCCAGTGCTGAAGTGGTCTCATATGGAGTAATCCGAGCAGCGTGACAGCGGCTGCAGATGCCATATGCCCCAGGAGCCTCTGAAAAGATTTCAGTGGATACACTATTTTGCTGTCGAACTCTCTTAGACAGTTCAGCATTAGCTGAGTGCGCTCTCCAGAGAGGCGCGCTGTCATGGTGACCGAGTCCAGCTCCAACCCGAGAAAAGAGATCCTCTGAAAGGGGGCAAGTTTGCTCTTTTCTCGGTTGACATGAAACCCCAATAGGTGGAGGTGCTTGAGCGCCTTGTCCCTGTGCATAATCAATTGCTCCTGAGAGTGGGCTAAAATTAGCCAGTCGCAGGGATAACTAAGTATGCAGACACCCGCGGCGCGGGGGGAGCGGTCTTACATCCCCGCCGATAGATGGCCCATTGTATCCGACTGCACCACTGTGAATTCCTGGGTGAATCCACCAACAGTGTTGCCGAACAGGCCAGACTGGTATATGGGGGAGTGAAGAAAGTGAACTTTGTTGACTCGGCAGGTGGTGCTCCTGGACCACTAATGTGGCCATTCTTCCTTCCCAGGGCACACGCAGCGGACTTGAGGCCTGTGGAGCTCAGTCAGGTGCGGTGCAGGCCTTGTAACAAGCCTGGGTTGGAACCACCCTCACGCAGCTGGGCCAGCGCGCGCACATGGACCCTAGCGTGCGGGGTGGAAGCAGCCTGGCCTGCGGTTGTGTGGGCTCTGGCTCGGAGGGAGGCAGAAGACAGACACGCATTGGACGGGAGATGAGGCTGACACCAGCAGAAGGAGGCACCACGCAGGCCCGTGATGGCACTCTCAATCTGGGGAATCAACTCGTACTCCCTGGCTGCTCCACCATCAAGGGTGGTGAGGCGGAGGCACACGCAGATCAGGCAGAGAAAGGTGCCCTCAAAGACTGCTTGAGCCCACTGTGCACTTCCGGGAAGAAAGGGATGGGAGGCTGGAAGGTCTTGCCTATTTAGTCTTCCACATACACCCATCTAGTCGGTCCGGCTGCGGGGCACAGGGATAAACCATCTCCAGGTTCGCCGCCGAAGCAGCCCAGGAAAGCACGGTTATCATGTCTGTTTCTAGATCCGCCACCGCACTCACTCCCGAGGGTAGGGAGGGGAATCCTTCATCAGACCATGGCAACCGATGCAGCGGTGGACATCTGAGCCTTGGTGTCATCAAGTGAGAGGATGGCATTCGAGGACGGAGCGCTTCTCTCATTCGAAGCTTGGATGGAGTGCGTGGAGGAGCAAGAGGTCTGCAAGCCCGAGGGTGGCAGATTTACTCCCACTGTTACCCTCACATCTGCTCGAGTGCCCAACCGCAGAGCGGGGGGACAACTGGGGTGGGTGGCTCTTTTGCAAGAGCGAACCGCAATATTAACTGCGCAACAGACATGCCACCGCAGTGATGCCCGCGAGCACAGCATCAACATGCTGGACCCCCAGACATGAAACGCAGTGCTCGTGCCCATCATCCGAGGACAGGAAACCACTGCATTCAGAAAAGCTGAGTCGGAGTGACGTCTTGAAAAAGGCACTGCACGACCGTGTTACTCATTTAGGAAATTCGCAACAATACATACCGCTCTGGAGGACTGGACACAAAGAAAGCCAGGCAAGTTAGAAACCCAGCTCGACCGTCTGCCGCTGCGTGTCACACACTCTGGACCGGGAGATCGCTCTCGTTTACTCTCTGTCTGAAACTCAGCTGAAGGAACCCTTATCGACTCTCTCAGAAGGCTCTTGAAGTCTCTGAAGTGAAAAATTATGCTTTGGCTTTGCTTGCACTGTCCTCTTATAGCCAAATTGATTGCAACAAGCATCAGCTGCGCCTGCTGAAGCTGCCAACTCATTGGCATTTCATTGGCCCATTTACATACTCTTTCAGATGATTTTCTGAATGAAATCCCCATAGTGGAAGTTTTCCACATAGCATTGAAGTTCCCCTCCCGAAGGGAAACGAGATGCACCCTTGAGTGAGATTTTCCTAAGAGAAAATTGTTGAATATTTTCACTAATGTTATTTTCACTAAGTTTCTGTAGTGTGATGAGGCCTGAAACCTAACTGGAACACCTCAAAAACACTGTTCATCTGCAAAAAGGAGCATAATGGCATAAAAACTACTTTTTCTAGTATTTGACTATGACAATCAAGATGCAACATACACAGACACATGCAGGACTCCTATTGGCTCGTCTTAATAGAGTCTCACTGCAGGAAAATGTCTGAAATTTTCTTTGATCGCAATGGCCATTAATCTGCTGTCTGTAAACATGTCAAAACAGTGATCAAACACCAGAGATTTTAGCGTAGGATTACAGAGATCCTCCTAAATATGACTCAGATGAATTTTTTTCATCATCATAATCATCATGACCAAATCATGACCAAAATTGCAAAGTGAGACAGCATCCTTTTTCAGTAGTCAGTGCACTGATTAGGTTGGCAGCCATTTTAGTGGCTGTCTAAATCGCAAAATACTTTCTGTGTACTGAAACACTCATGCCTTGAAAAGTGCAACAGTGCATGGCGAAAATCAGGCTACATCGATATGCACTATGCATCCTTAAGAGAAATTTGGAAGCACAAAATATGAATCACGTGACCTAAATCATTAAAAGTAACGATAAATGAGAGGTGTTTTTTATTAAAAAGAATCAGTTATTTATTCATTTGTAACATGAACGAGCTGGTTTGGAAAATTCTAGCAAGCATTAATAGTTGTTTAATTATTAAAATGTTGCTGGTATATGAAACAATCAAATTATCTGGCTATGAGTTATAATGTATAAAACGTAGTAAAATTATTAGATGAAAATTATTAGTTCTGCTGTTGTTTATAAGCTCCAGTTTGATGCGTACGATGAGAACGTTTTCATGTCGCACTGAATGTTATGGACCAGGTTTAATCCTTGTTCAGTCTTTCCCCTTTGTGTGAGTGCTGATCGCTGGAAACCTGTTCTAGCTTTAAGGCTTGTACACAGCGGGACGATTTTCACTTGCGTTAATCATCAACGTTTTTCAAGACATTTTTCCGCATTCAAACCCAAGCGATTTTCACTGGCGTCGAACATAAGAGCAAAATCACTCCTTGACATTAGATGGCACTTAAGGAAAAACAGAAAGACCCCGGTGCACAGGGTGGCACTAGACAACTTTAAGCTTCGGACACCCACTTTTAACACAGAAGAAGAAGAAAGAAAGTTGACACGCTTGTTGTTAAAGTTACTGGCGATTCGCACAAGCTTGGATAGTTCAAGCAGCAGCTCCAGCTCTAAAGATGAAGAAATGATTATTCTTCACTAGTGCAATAAGCAGCTCCTTGTTCATATCGCCTCTGGGCATCTTCTACAATGTGCTCTAGCATTGACAGTGTTGCGCTTGAGCGCCTCCAAGTGCTGTTTACTGTAACTTCTGCAGCTCTGTGCACTTGAACAAAAGTGCCAATCTGATTGGTGGAGAAGGTTTTAACGCTGCGTCAAAACAAAAAAGCAAGCATGAGGCATTTCTTTAAAAATTACGCTTTTACGCTTTTGCACGTTGGTGTGCATGATCACGTTGATGCCCTTTACTTAGTCACGAGGCGTTAAACATTGAAAACATGAGCAAAAAGCATCCTGGTGAGAACGGGCCTTTATTCTCATTGGCATCCTTATATCTTCCTTGCTTTTCTTACCCTCTCTTGTCAGTTTATTGTTGTTACGTGTGTCATCTCTAGTCTGCAAAACTCAGCTTACCTTCTTTGCTCTGTCCAATCCTGTCTCGTTCAACGTCTGCTTGAACAATTTGTGTTGGGTCTTCTCCATGTAGCTGTGGGCTAACTGGATCCTCCAGCCTTCCTCTCTGTACAGCCCGAGCTGGTGTTTTTAGAAGATCCAGCTCTGTGTTCTACTTATCAGTTCTGTTTTTTGAACGGCAGACTGCCTAATTTTGACTTTGATACAATAAACTCTGTTAACCCGCCTTTTGACCAGCATTCTGTCCATAACACTGAATGTGTCTCAGTGTAGTGAACCACTGGAAAAAGTGATTAGTTTTATAATTACTATGCATAGTTTGTTTGCTAAATAACTATAAGGCAATGAGCTTACTCGCTTTTTTAAAATAAAGTAAACTAATTGCTTTTTACAGTGTACTGGTAAAAGATCTTGGGGAGCTATGGTGCTGACTGAGACGCAACCACTGTCTTGCAAAAAGGTTTGGGAGGCTTCTACAAATCATGATGTTCCAATTATTTCAATAATTTCTTTAAAATCAAGCATCGGCATGTAGAAGAATTCCATAAACATTTTGAAAAAGAATGGGTCCCTCACGGGAGATCAATGAATTCAATTCAACCATGATACTTTGAAAGGTTTCTACATGTAATATAAGTCTATTTGTTAAATTTCCTTAAAGATTCCACAGACAACTGTAAGTGGTATTATAACAAAGATGAAGCAATTGGGAAAACAGCAACTCAGCCATGAAGTGGTAGGCCACGTAAAATCACAGAGCGAGGTCAGAACATGCTGAGGTCCACAGTGTGCAGAATTCGCCAACTTTTAGAAGGGTCAGTAACTACAGACCTCCAAACTTCATGTGGTCTTAAGATTAGCTCAAGTACAGTGTGCATAGAGCTTTATAGATTTGGGTTTTCATGGCTGAGCACACTCCTAAAAGCACACTCCTAAACCTTGTGGAAAGCCTTCCCAGAAGAGTTGAAGTTATTATAGCTGCAGAGGGTGGGAAACTCCATATTAATCCCTACAAATGCAGATGGGGATACCATTAAAGTTCACGTAAAATTGCACATAAAGGCAAATGTCCACAAAACATGTGGCAATATAGTGTGTTTCACATATATTTAAAAAGATGTTCTCTCTCTCTCTTATTAGTTCAGTGAACTAATGACTTGAGGTAAATGTAATGTTTTATGACATTTTTTATGAGCTGTTTTATTTATGTCATTCTGTGGTTACTGGGCAGTTAAGTGTACATCCATGTTTATTATATAACATTTCTTGATAATATCAACAGGCTTTGACAGATAAACTCTTTTCTCAAAGCTTTTTGCAATCATTGGACTAAAGTGCTAGCTAGTAAAATGGGTCTTATGCACCAAATGAAATCTCATACACTAAAGGAATGATCTTAGGGTTCAAGAAATAATATTTATGGATCAATAGAGATATATAAAATAAGATGTTTGAATTAAGTTCTATGTATGTAGTAGCTGTAACAACTAACAAATAATTGTAATGGTTTTGGTACCAAAGCAAAATGAATGAATGAATTAATTTAATGTAATGTAATTTAATTGTTTGCATTTGTTTTAATCATTTTGTTTGTTGTTTTTGTTTTTTTAAGCAATAGACCTTATATACTGTAGCTGATGTAATTATCTATCCAGTCTAATATATACAGTATTTTTATATTTAGTGTATACTGCACTGTTGTCATGGGCAACAATCTTATCAGACTGACTTGACTTGTCTATTTAATTTTAATTTAATTTATTAATTACATTTGCAAATTTAGGTCTGCAAGAAACACATTTAGATGAGTGATTCTGCAGGTGTCTGCAGTCTCTAAATGGCTTTAATCCACACGTTACTTTTAAAGTCTCTTTTATTCAATTGTTTGGCATAAAATAAATGTTTGGGATTTATTTGCAAACCCCTATGGAACAATTAGGTATGTTTTTCTATCTAAAAATACAAAACTACAGCATTTGTATTTATACTTGATGTACCCAGACTATTATTATGATATTAAAGGTAACATTGTTTCATTTAAATAAAATTAAAGTCCTCAAATGTATGAAATAAAAATCGTTTGATGATTTGTTATCACCTGTTAGGACATGCAGGAATTGAGAAGGGTCTGGCTGCAGACACGATGCAATCTCAGACCGGAGCAATCTCAGCCGCACATGCGCATTCAGAGTGATGCAATCTCAGCCGGACATGCGCAATCAGACAGCACTCAGCCGCACATGCGCACGCGGGCACGCTTTTGCTTTTTATGAGACAGATGCTTCACGACACGTACGCTCACTCATACTGTAAGTATATTTATTTCATTCGCAATGTTTTTAAATGTGTTGTTTTTAATTATTGTGTGAATGTTTTTTTAAAAAATCGTGTTATGAGTCTGAAATATCCTGCACACAGGCCTCGATGTCATCCATGTGTTTTGAGATAAAGTAAACAGTTTAGCGATCGCTAGCTTGTTGACAGTAAATTCATTTATTCATAAGATTAAATAGCGTAACATATACAGGAAGATTGCATTAGATAACGTCAGTTCATACATTAGTTAACACGAATATACCATGAACAACACATATGTTAAGCATTATTTAATCTTTGCTAATGTTAAATAAACATATGCATTAATTAAAAAGTTTCTCATTGTTGTATTGTATCTCTTTACATTAAGAGCTTGACATAATTAGCTAATGCTTACTTATAGACTAATGTATTTGTTCATTGATTAAATAACATGACTAAACAATGAACAACACATTTATTCAGTAATACTAAATTGTTGTTAACGTCAACATATACATGTGTTACTTAATGCAGTTAACATGAACAAATAATGAACAATGACTTAGGTTCAGCACTCCACAGTCTTCAACTGGCATGTTATTCATGTTTGTAGACTTTTTTACTAATATGATTAAGCACTAGCAAAGCATTAGTTAAGGGAATTAGGAACCTTATTGTAAAATGTACACTACTTCAACATGTGTTACATTTGTAAACTCTTTGCCCACTTACCACTAACCCAACATTATAACTGATGTGTTACTAACATTTGTTTATTACAAAGCAGTGATTAATGATTTCACTGGATCTCGAATCAGTGAAAACCATGTACACATCTCTTTCAGATCCTTTACTACATTACATAGCAACAAGAAAATTGCCAGATTTTAAAACATAAAAAATAAGCAAAAATTTAAAATCAATTGGGAAAATTAAGAACAAGAGCTTTGTGAAATTCATATCAGTAAAGAGTTTACAGATGTTACAAATAATGTTGAAGTGATGTATACTTTAAAATAAAGTTTCTGATTCCCTTAACAGATGGTTTGTTACTGATAAACCTTGCTAGTAAAGAGTTTACAAATGCTAGTAACACAGTTTATTATTGTTAAAGTAGTGTACATTTTATTAAAAGAATCCTAAATCCCTTAACTAATGCTTTGTTATTGATAAATTGTGTTAGTAAGGAGTCCACAAACATGAATGACATCCAAGTTGAACGTTGTGTAGCACTGAATCTGAGTCATTGTTCATTATTTGTTCATGTTAACTAATGCAGAAACTGACATATTACAATATTAATACATTTAGATTAACCAAGATTTATGATTACTGAATAAACCTTTTATTTATTGGTTGGTCATATTATCTAACCCACAAGCAAGTACATACGTGTATGTGTAAGTAAACATTAATTAAGCTGTTAATATAAAGGGATAAATTAAAATATCCTATTAAGAGTATGTTAACATTAAAAAAAGCTTATGTAAAAATCATTGTTCACCATCAGTTCATGTTAAATTCATGTAAATATATATCTAAATATCATCTGATATTACAAGTTTTTGTTAATTTGGTATCTTATTTCATTTGTTTAGACAATATTGAAAACCGTGAATATTTTTCTAGCTCTGTTTTGGGGTGTTGATTTGAAAAGTAACAGGGCAGTTTGCAGGTGACCTGCTCTATATAATTTGTTTAGGTTTTACTAACATTGTTTTATGAATGGATCTTTAGAGAAACTGTTATACAACAGTTGTAAAGTAATTTGAATGTTATTAACAAAAGTTAATAATAAATACATGGACACAAGATATATGTGGAATACAAAAATTGTATGAATCAGAGTCATTTTTACATCTGTCTCTTCAATTTACCCTTGCAGGTGGATCACTCAGGTGTAAAACATCTGCATTGACTCCTCAGATGTTCACATCTACACTCCTCAGACATCCACTTCTGCACGCATCAGACATCAACATCTACACTCATCACACGTCCACATCTGCACTCCTCATACTGCATTTACACCAGATGCGAAAGAAGCATCAATCACGAGTGATTTACATGTTAAGTCAATGCAAACGCGCAAATAGACATCCTGCGGTGCGATACGCGCAAATTGCGTGGCGCAAATTGAGCGTTGTGCACATTTGACGCGCTTAACGCATGAATCGCTTAAGTTAAAAAATCTGAACTTCTGCGGACATTCACGCCGCGTTAACCAATCAGGAGCTTGCTCTTGTGGCGGCATGATTACAACGTAGCGCCTGTTGTTGGTGTCCCGGGGGAAACTCCTTCTGCCTACACCGACAACAGTTCATCAAAATGGGCTCGGCTCAGTCAGAAGCACTGTACTGCTGAAGCTTCCATCATCCAGGTTAAGTTTCTGGAGGAGTTTATGAGCTCACAGAGCTGGGTGCACCTCTAAAAAGATCTAGTGGCTCCAAACGAATCAATGCCCATGATGCGAATCCGCATCTGTTCTGAAGTGAATTTGATGTGCAAATGAAGCGGATTTGACGCACATATGAAGCAAATTTTCACACGTCTATTTATTTGCGAATAGTGCAATTTATCCGCGTGTTCCGCGTCTGGTGTGAACACAGCATCAGACATCCACATCTGCACTTATCAGACGTCCGCATCTGTACTGGCTGACTGCAGATATTAATTCACTGAAGTCATCAATCACCAACTGCTGTGTGTTATGGAAACATATTGCATTTATTGTGACAGAAGCATTATAAATCATTAATTCATTCATTTTCTTTTCAGCTCAGTCCCTTTATTAATCTGGGGTCACCACAGCGGAATGAACCGCCAACTTATCCAGCATATGTTTTATGCAGCGGATGCCTTTCCAGCTGCAACCCATCACTGGGAAACATCCATACACACTCATTTACACAGACACACTTGTACTCTACGGACAATTTAGCTTACCCAATTCACCTATACCATGTCTTTGGCCTTGTGGGGGAAACAGAAGCACCTGAAGAAAACCCATGCCAACACGGGGAGAACATGCAAAGTCTACACAGAAACGCCAACTGACCCAGCCGAGGCTTGAACCAGCGATTTTCTTGCTGTGAGGCGAACGTGCTACCCACTGCACTGTGATTAGAAATCATTATAAATATAAATCTTTATTTGAAAGTTTTAAATACATTTATGGTGACGCGGTGGCGCAGTAGGTAGTGCTGTCGCCTCACAGCAAGAAGGTCGCTGGTTCGAGCCTCGACTGGGTCAGTTGGCGTTTTTGTGTGGAGTTTGCATGTTCTCCCCATGTTGGTGTGGATTTCCTGCGGATGCTCCCGTTTCCCCCACAGTCAAAAGACATGCAGTACAGGTGATTTGGGTAAGCTAAATTGGGTAAGCTAAATTGTCCATAGTGTATGAGTGTGTATGGATGTTTCCCAGTGATGGGTTGCAGCTGGAAGGGCATCTGCTGCGTAAAAACATATGCTGCATAAGTTGGCAGTTCATTCCGCTGTGGTGACCCCAGATTAATAAAGGGACTAAGCCGAAAAGAAAATGAATGAATGAAATACATTTATTGTGTTTTTCTTTCTGCAATAAAGAAATATAAGCAGGTCCTTATTTATTCAATCATTTAATAAGTCATACCGTTTTATAAGTCTGTTTATTTTGCGATGAAGAAAAATAAATGGGTGTTTCTTTCAATTTCAATGTAGTTAATAAACCCAAGTTAACTAAAATATTGTCTAGCTGTACCATGTGTTAACAAAAGTTTTAAATACTGTAATATAAATGGCATATTACTGTACTACTGAATGGTAAAGGACTATAACGTGTCTATATAAATATTTTTTATTTAGGAGGAACGTGTAGAAATTGTGTTATTTAGAAATGTTATATCTATAAGTGCATTAACATTAATATGTCATGCATTTTGCCAGTATAAACACATTTTAGACGTGCTAAGTAATGAAGTTATTAAGACAATATTAGAAATGCCTATTATTTTAAATAAAATCCTGGCTGCGATCTGAATCTTTTTATGATAGGAGTTTACAGGCTACCTCGTGACATAATTATGTGTATAAATACATAGGTATTTCTTTTGTCTGTCGTACCTTTAGTTTGTAAACCGTATTTTGTATACAGATTTAAATTTTCCATCTTTGACCCGCCGCAACGTGCGTATGCACGAGAATACACGCATTCAAATGCGCATGATCGGCTGAGATTGCATCACTCTGAATGCGCATGTGCGGCTGAGATTGCACCGGTCTGAGATTGCATCATGTCTGCAGCCAGACTCTTTTGGGGAACTTCACTTGTTAGAAAATTTAGTAAAGAAAATTTAATTTTTAAAATATTTATCATTATAAATATAGTATTATGGAGTTGGAAAACTAGTTGACATGTTTGTCATGTTTTGATTGTCTGGTTTCTACAACGTTCCCTCAGGAGCAAAGCAAAATAAATTGCCTTTAAAATTATCTTTATATTTTTATCTTACTATTTAAAAAAAAAGTAAGATTCAAATTAAATTTATTGTAATAATTATCACTATCGACTGAGTTATCAATATAATATAATACAATATAATAAATAATTATATATATATAATTTTTTTTTTCAGATGTAATTTTTTTTTGTCTAATGTGAAACATTGCAACACAGAAGCAGAAACTTTTCTGACTGCTTAGCCAGTTGACTTTAATATATTGTTAGATATATACTTTGTTTTCCTGTGTACTTTGTTACTTCCAGCTTATTATTGATTTTTAACACTTGGTATGTATGAGTAATTTAAAAACACTAAACTATTTTTCGTTCTGGGGCTTTTGACTGCTTGGGGCTCTAAGTTATGCCTTGTTAAGTTGAAGGTAATCACATATTGATCACTGGCTATGTAGCATTTCATTAAAATTGCACTTGACACTGCTATTAACCCTGGATCCCTCAGCAATCTGTGTAAATAGGCTGGTATAGTGCTGTACTTCTGTTGAGTGGCATTGTGCCCTGAACACTACAGTATGTTGTTTGTTTTTTGTTTATCTATGTGAATTGTTGCCCTGCTGCACTGGTAAAAAAAATAAACGAGATTGGATAATAGAGTATTTATGCTTAAGGGACAATACAGCAAATAAGAAAATGTGAAATCATATCACTTCATTGCATGCCGGATTCATACTGTGGATGAGGGAATACAATGTAATCTAATCTAATGTTAATGAATTTGGATTTTGTAAACTATAGCGACAGATGCCCAATGTTACAATATGCATAAAACAAACCCAAAGCATCTTTATAAGGGTTTTTCAGAATAGTCTTTTCTTCTGAGCCTTTTTCACTCTTTTAAAACATAGCTTTCTCTAAAGACACATTCTTGTCAAAATGTATGTAGTGTAGTTTCATGTTTCTCAGTGGAAAAAGGTATCATAGAATGAAAATCTATATATATGTAGACATACTGTAAGTGAAAAATATAAATATTTCCTTGTTCTCATTTAAATTTTGTGAGTGTAAAATTCTAGTGAAGATCCACAAGTCATTAATATGCACACACCAGGCAGCATTTTATTGGTCACATTTCCTTCTGAGCTTACAACAATATTTTTCCCCAAAGTTTTAGGTTCTGTGAATTATCCTTACTTTGTATGTGGGACTCTTATTTTGAAAGCAAAACAGGCTTTAAATGTTTAGTTTAGAAAAGAAAATTCTGGGATTAATTCACCCTCATGTAGTTTCAATCTCCTAGGACCTTTGTGTGTTTTCAGAGTGAATCTAAAATATCTTGTTTGTAATATGAAAACTTATCACAAATAAACATAGAGCATTATTATTTATTAAAATCATAAAAAAGCATAGACTTCCTACACCGACCCTGTGGATTAAAATATTTAAGGGCCTTCCAAATATCGTCAAAACCCACCATATCATAATAGGGTCTATTACTAGGGTTGGGATTGGACCTGTAAAACCACTTTATTATTTATGTACAATAACTGAAACATAAAATGAGATAAGTATAATCATCGACAAAAATGTCAACGAAAACTGTAAATTAAAATGTAAATGAAAAAGTATATTTATTGACTGTCTTAGTCCTATCACTTTAAAATAACAAACACTGTACATCTCTCTATATATAGGTTAAAACACTGCTTTATTTATTTATTTAGGCCTACTTATTTGTATGTATGTTTGTACTTTCATTTTAGTTGTATTTTATTTCTTTAATTTTACTTTCCAAAATGAATCCTCATATCACTTAACAAGTTTTTAATGATTAATGAAGGCGTTATAATGCTTTGTTTCAATGTTTCATTTTCATTTACAAGTAGCAGAGTATTTACAGCTACTGTATATTTCTGTCCATTTGCATCCCATTCCTTTGTGCACCCTGGCGACATAGTTGCAAACTCGATTATACCTAAAAACATGGTCTTACTCTTTTAGTGCGGCGGCGGTACAACTCGCGGCAGTAATGCTCTTTTTAAAGTGTCACCCACTGTATGTAAGACACACTATTTATATATCAGAAAACAATTTAACATATTTTATCAATTCTTTCTATGGCACCTTTAAATTTACCCTGATCTTCATGCATTTCAGACTGTAAAGTATTATTTGTTTGTTTGTTTGTTTTTTTACTTCTGGAGCATCAATGAGTATATTTGAACCTTCTGTATTATTACTCAGTATGTAAAGTATTTTATGGAAATGGGTTCAAATTCACAAAATGCTTAAATAACAAAAAATTTGTGGGACCTGAAGGATTTTTTTGAAGACCAGCAGGCAGTTTAACTGTTCAGAACACACAAGGGACTCTAAAAAAACATAAATATCTTCCTTTGTGTTTCGCAGATGGAAATATAAAATAGGGCTACACAATACAGTATACTGATCCAGCGCCAATATTGCATATGTATCCACAATAATCACATTGCAGGATGTGCAAAATCAGGTTGAGATTATAACACTAATAGAGCAAAAATGTATCATCTGGAGATGTTTTAAGGTCTGTTATGTGTAAAAATTGCAACTGAGTTTAAAACATTTAAGCACAAGAAACATTTGTTGCTTTAACAATTATTATTTTATACAGTAAACACTATGTAGTGTTATTTTACAATCGATTGGACATAACACTGTAAGACTTCTTAGAAAAACATACAGGACCCTTTATTTCTTTTGAATCTTTGTTCTACATCTATGCTTGTAATTTTCTTTATTGCGCAGATGCACAAAATCACCCTAATCATTCTAAAACGCTGATTACTTGTTCAAATAGAGCCATTCAAGTCATTCAGTGATCCTGTTTTCACATGACAATGTATATCGCAAAAAAACAAAACATTGCAATCATCAGTTTTTCCCTGATATTGCGCAGCCCTAGTATAAATCATCAGACGACACATATAAAAATCATAAAGCGGGGCCTTGTGATACCAAAACATTGTGAATGCATTGTTCTCAGTTGATTTTTCCAACAATGAAACATGAACTATTTACTATAACATTATGTTTCGTCTTGTAACTAATTACCCTAACTTGACCAGATTGGGTTATAAATACTGAGCTGTTTACGTAGGAGGGAGATAAAGTCCTAATGGTGGCAGTAAAAAAGGCAGGCAGAAGAAACAGATGGTTAGTGCTTTGGAGAGTTGGAGAGGAAGGTTGGCATGTCTGAATCTAATGCCATGCAGTGGAGAGAGAGGAGGCGCGTCAATGATTTAATGAAGTCCTCTCCTCACCTCCTCTAGAGAGCCGCTTTAATCTAAAGCCATCTCTGCACAGCTCTTCTCTGACAGGTGCAGGAAATGCAATCAGCATTACATGCCGCCCCTGAGAGCTCCACTAGAGTAAAGCCATGAATTAAACGCCTTTTCCACTGCTCCCATCTGAGGTCTTTACCTGTCTCTCAAAATCAACATATATCGCAGACTGGAGTAAAAGAACATGACACCCAGAATAATTAATTTACTGAAAATGATCACCATTCAAATGCTTTTCAAGAACAGGACTGCTAGAAATAGTATGACAGTCTACAGACTTGCAGGTGTCATTTAGTGATGGTGATATTTTAGCATTCTGAGTAAATATTAATTATTTTGCATGGCGCTGATTGAAACAAAATGAGTAATGTGTCATTATGTGCAATGCATTCTTTGCAATTTATTAATGGGTGAGTAATTTAATAGAATAAATGACTTTTTATTGTTTTGCCAAACATTACGTAAAAAGTGTTTCATCAGAAATCATTTATTTACTGGAAAAAAAAAAATCTGTTGTGTGCATTTCAAGAACAAGACTGCTAAAAAACAATAAAATGACAATTTACAGATTTACAGCTATTTGTTAAGTTCATATTTTTGTCATTCTGGGTAAATATTAATTTATTTGCATAATGGTGTGCATTGATTGTAAAAAAAAAAAAATGTAAAAGAATGTGCAATGCATTGCTAGCAGTTTACTATTCCTGTGAATATGTAAAGACTCGAGCTAATTTACATACAGCCATTTTTCCATTACACGGCACCCCTGAGAGCTCCACTACTGTAGAATAAAGCCATGAATGAAACACATTTCCCACTCTCCCCATCTGAGGCCTTTCTCTCAAACTCTTTATCATGATTGAAGTAAAAAATAAAAATAACACTCAAAAAATAATTATTTAGTGAAAATTATCATTATTTGAGTACTTTTCAGAATAGGACTGCTAGAAAGAGTGACAGTTCACAGACTTGCAGCTGTCATTTGGCTATGTTCATATTTTTGCATTGTGAATAAAAGTTAATTATTTAGTGTGATATGTGCATTGACTGAAACATAGATAAACAATGTAAGAGGTGATCAGTTTAATAGAATAAGTGACTGTTTATTGTGTTGACAAAATAGTATATGTAAAGAGTATGTTTAATCAAGAATAATGAATTAAAGAAAAAAAAGCTTTTCAAGAACACGACTGCTAGAAAGAGTAGAATGACAACCGATATGTTTACAGCTGTTTTAATAGCAGGCTGACATTTGTTAATGTTGATATTTCTGCTATTCTGAGTGTATATTTATTTATTTGCATGATGTGTGCATTGATTAAAACAAAGAAGGAAAATATGCAGTTTATAAATGGGTGATACTTTTAATACAATGGAATTTATTGGAGCCGGTTACTGCTCTCATTTTGTTGCGAAAAAAAGTTGTGACCTGCAAATTTCCATTACATGGCACCCCTGAGAGCTCTACTAGAGTAGAAGCACGAATGAAACACATTCACCTTCGGGAGGGAAACTTAAATTCTATGTGGAAACTTCCACTAAGGGGATTTTGTCAGAATCCAATCCTCTGAAAGAGTATATAAACAGGCCAATGAAATGCCAATGAAATGCCAATGAGTTGGCAGCGTCAGCATGCAAAGCTGGCGCTACTTACAATCAATTTGGAAATATAAGCGCAGTGCATGTCAAGCTGAGGCATCCTTTTCAATTCAGATCCTTTCACGAAGCTTCTGAGAGAGAACGAGAAAACAGGCTGCTTCTCCCGGTCCAGTGTGTGTGATATGTGGCTACAGACGGTCAAGCTGGGTTTCTCCCTTGGGTCCGGTCCTCCAGAGCGGTATGTATTATTGCAAATTTCCTAAAAGAGTAACACGGTCGCTCCTTTTTCAAGACGTCGCTCCGACTGTGCATTTTTGGATGCAGTGGTTTCCTGTCCCCGGATGATGGGCACGAGCACTGCGTTTCATGTCTGGGGGTCCAGCATGTTGATGCGGTGCTCACAGGCAGTGCATGCCATCACTGCGGTGGCATGCCTGTTGTGCAGAAAACGAGCCACCCACCCCAGTTGTCCCCCGCACTGTGATTGGCACTTGGGTAGATCTGAGGGTTACAGTGGGAGTAAATCCACCGCCCTCTGGCTTTTGGACCTCTCCCTCCTCCACACGCTCCATCCAAGCTTCGAGTGAGAGAAGCGCTCCGTCCTCGGATGGTCGCCCTCTCACTTGATGACACTGAGGCTCAGATGTCCATCGCTGCATCTGAGAATGGGCTGTCATTGTCTGATGAGGATTCAAACCTGCTCCCTCCCTTAAGCAAGTGCGGCATTGGATCTATAAGCAGACATGATAACCGTGCTTTCCTAGGCTGCTTCAGCCGTGGGCCTAGAGATGGTTTATCCCCCAGCTCCGCAGCCGGACCGACTAGATGGGTGTGTTATGTGGAGGATGTAAAGAAGGTAAGACCTTCTAAGCCTCCCATCCCTTTCTTCCCTGAAGTGTACAGTGGGCTCATGCAGTCTTGGAGGGCACCTTTCTCTGCCCGATCTGCATGCTCCTTCGTCCTCACCAACTTTGATGGTGGAGCAGCCAGGGGTTACGAGTCGATTGCCCAGATTGAGAGTGCCATTGCGGGCTCATGTGTTGCCTCTTCCTGTTGGAGTCAGCCTTGTCTCCCGTCCAAGGCGTGTCCTTTTCTGCCTCCCTCCGAGCCAGAGCCCACATAGCTGCGGGCCAGGCTGCTTTCACCCTGCACGCTATAGCCACCTACCATCACTACCAAGCGCAGGCACTGGCCCAGCTGCATGAGGGTGGTTCCGACCCAGGCTTGTTACATGAGCTTTGCACCACACGACTGTGCTCAACAGACCATAAGTCCACTGCGTGTGCCCTGGGAAGCACGATGGTCAAGCAGCTGAACCTGGTATAAGATATGCGCGAAATTGACAGAGTTTGCTTTCTTAACTCACCCATATTACAGGCTGGCCTGTTCTGTGACACCGTCAATGAATTCACCCAGGAATTTATGGCGTTGCAGATGGATGCGATGGGCAGAATCTATTGGTGGGAACGTAAGCTGTTCCCCCCTGCTGAACCATCCACATCCACTGTTCTTCACCGAGGGTGCCCGCCTGCGGGAGCTGCCCCGGCCAAGCGGCAGCATCGAGCATTTTGCATGAATTTGCTCTCATTTGCAGCGCTCCCCGCCCCAGGGAGCCACTAAGTCCAGTTAACATACCGTCCCTGAGACGAGCCATATGGAGAAGAGGGAACTTGCCCCGGCCCACCTAGGTGCCCTAGGTTCCTACAGCATTCTTTTTAGACTACATAATGAACCTGAAAGCACTGCACACAGAGAAGGCAGACCCAGCCCTCTTATTGCTGTGTCCTGTTCACGCTTTGCATATTATATGGACTGTACTCAGAGCTTTTTATTCTCTGAGCAGCTCTTTATCTGTTACGGTGATCGGCAAAAGGGAAGTGCCGTATCCAAACAGAGGTTGGAACAAACCCACTGATCAGTGGATGCCATCCCCCTCGCTTAGCAGAGCCAGTGCAAACCGTGTCCCCCAAGACTGAGAGTGCACTTCACTCTTGAGTGCACATCCGCTTGGGCGTTAACACGTGGCACCTCTCTAACAGACCTTGTAGAGCTAACCATCTCTTTTTTCATATGAAGTACTCCCCTTTCTCAGGGCTAGTCCATATGTCTTTTTGCCACCCGGTCTCCCTACTTGGGCAGCAGGTGGCCTCCGCAGAGTCCTTCCTATCGGGACTGCACGCTTTCCCAGCATACTGTCGTATTTAATTCCTAGAATTATCTAGATGCATTTTATGACTCCCGAAAAATATATCCTTATCTGTAAAACTTCTTTATAAGTAAGATAAGTGAGGGCCAGGGAACACGTTGGAAGACCATGCATCTGGTGATGCAGGTGCCCTCATGCTCTCTTGCCTGGCATAACCCCTCATTAGGAGCGTGGTAAGGTTTAATTATCATAGAGTTTTCCATAGGTTTTTGCCATAGTGGAAGATTCCACATAGCATTGAAGTTCCCCTCCCGAAGGGGAATGCTCCGGTTACCAAGGTAACCCTCGTTCCCTGAGGGGGGAAACGGAAATGCTATGTTCTTTCACCACAATGATTGCCCCTTAGCTGTTGGGCATTGTGTAAATAATAATTCATTTGGGTGATGTATGCATTGATTGAATCTGTTTGTTTTGTGTATGCTTTCTACTTTGTTCCACTAGCTTGTTTGACCTTTTTTTCTGCCTGTTGACAGATTTTTGGATTGGCCATTAAATGTGCTTGCTTGTTCTGTAAATAGTTTGTAAATAGTGTATATAATATTGGGATAGTAAAGAGCAGCTGTGGTTCTAGTTCAAATGGCACCCTGGGCAAACCACCCCATGCACCCCCTCGCCCTTATATTGTTATATTTATTTTTCAATATAATAACAATTTATTATATATATTATTATACAATTATTATTCTAAATAAATAACAGAAATCAATCCTAAATTTTACTGGAAACGTATGTAAGAACTGGAGTGATATGCTAAGTTCTCTTAAGAAATCTTTAGCATTAATACTAATTATGAAAATTCTATTGAATGCGAAAAAATTAAGTTTTATAGAAATAGCTGTTGTCTTAGACCTGACTCATGAGCGAGAACTAATGTTATGAAGTCCTACCTCCCTGACTTTATCCCTCCTGTCTGCTTTATAGCTATGCTTAGTGAAAGTACCATCATCATCATGTTACATAAACTTTAGTTTTATCGACTTACAAAATTCACTACGTGCCAACACCTATACACAAAAGGCTGTTACAGTACTGCAGTTTCACGGTGCATGAGCGCCACTTATTTTTTTGGCATGCATGCAAACAACCGCAATTCACACAGGAGCTCATGTGAGGCACGTGGTAATGGTTTTCTGCGTGCATGCGTCCGTTTGCTTTTACCAGCATTGTTTCGTTTGCACTTAGAGAATATTGAAATTGCGTGTGCAAAAGATGGCAAATGTAAATGGCCCGTAACGTCTTTATTCTGGGATTGACACTTTAAATTAAGACTCTTACATAAAGTAAATCGTATCTCAATGCTTTTACTAGGGGACTTTTTTGGTTTTAATTAGTTTTTTTGGCCATGTCAGCTCCCGAATTCAAACCCCAATAAAATTTAGATTTTATATTTTCTTTGTCTTGTCTTTCATGTTGTGTACCATCCCTAGACAGTGCGTAACAGCAATGCATTGCATGCAATTTATTAACGGGTGAGACATTTTATAGAATCGATGACATCAATATGTTTCATCAAAAACAATAAATTTATTAAAATATAACATTTTTTGAGTGCTTTTTAAAAACAGGACAGCTGGAAAGCAGATTCAGAGCTGTTTATCAATGTTGCAATATGCATTATGTTTGGAATTCTGAGTAAATATAAATTCATCTGATGGTGTGCATTGATTGAAACAAAGATGGAAAAATGTGCAATGCATTGCATGCAATTTACTACATTACATGATGCCCCTGAGAGCTCCACTAAAGAAAAGCCATAAATGAAACACATTTTCCACTCTTACCATCTGAGGCCTTTCTCTGTTTCTCATAATCAACATCTGTCAAAGACTGGAGTAAGAGAACATGACATCCAGAATAATTAATTTACTGAAAATAATCATCATTTTGAGTGCTTTTCAAGAGCAAGACAGTTTGAAAGACTACAATAGAATTACATCCTACAGATTTGCAGATGTTGTCAATTGGTAACATTGATATATTTGGCATTCTGAGAAAAAATAGTCATTATTTTGTGTGAGAGTATGCATTGATTGAAACAAAGATGAGTAATGTGCCGCTATGTACAATGCATTCCCTGCAATTTACTAATGGTTGAGTTACTGCTTATTGGGTTGCCAAACAGTACGTAAAAAATAAATTTACATAGCACCATTTTTTATTACATGCCATTGGCATTCTGAATAAATATGCATTCTTCATATGACAGTTATGCATTGTTTGAAACAAAGGTGAATAATATGCCATTATGTGCAATGCTTGCAATTTAATAATGGGTGAAAATATTAATAAAAACATTTGTCATTTACTGCTTATTATGTTGCCAAATCAGTATGTAAAGTAACTAGACGCTTTCTTCCCTCTTGTGTTCAGTGTTCATTTACTGATCACTGATGTAAATAAAATCTGTTTAGGCTGTAATTGGCTGAAAGCAAGATTTATGTGGTCAACATCAATGGTTCATGTTATCTGTGCTGAAATATCTAGGACAGTGAGGTTTGTTGGCAAAATAAGCGTATTTCCCCTAACTAGCCATTTATCAATTATAGATGTTAAATATTACTATATATATATATATATATATATATATATATATGTTTTCTGTACATTACATTTTAGTAATATTTCATATCAAAGTTATTTTATATTATTGCATAAGGTGTGTAGGACGGTGGCATTTTTTATTTATTTATTTATTTTTTGGTCATTATGGTTGTGTCCTCCAAAATAATAAAACATATTTTTCCACAAAATTGTAACAAACTCATATTATTACCAGTTCTCCTCAGTTATGAATTGTGGATGTTTTACTTACACTGTAAAAAAGTCTTGTTAAATTACCATTAACTTACTGGCAACAATTATCTAGTAGTTGCTGTATTTTATGAAACAGTAAAATTACTGTAATACTAATTACAATAGTGTTACATTTACTTTAAAATGTAATACATCATTTTACTTTTTTACTGTAATACTAATTACAATGGTGTTACACATACTGAAAAACTGAAAATAGTATTTTACTGTACATTTTTACCATGCAATATTTTAACTACAGTATTTTAATGTTACTTTTAATATTACTGTATAGTATTTTACTTTTATTAAATGTTATATTATTTATGTAAACTTTATAATGAGTAGAATATTTTCAAAAATTGTACAAGTGTTATTTTAACTGTTTAAGAAAAAAAAGTCTCGAAAATAATTCAAGTCATTTGTTCTTGATTAGCTCAGCACCTCTCCAGTGATGTTCCTTGAATTAAATATATTATCATACTTAGGCACAGCATCCCTAAATGTTAAGAATTTAAACACTGTGAATTTTGTCATTATAAGCTAACAGTCGCGGTTAACTAACATTAAAGTTAGGCTAGAATTCCTATATGCATAATAATATGAAGATTTATTACTCAACGATGTCGAAGCACTTCCAGGTCGTCAGAGATAATGACAGGACAGAATATGCGCTATTTAATGAGCTCTTGTGCAGCCTTTGTAGAAAAGCAAGGTAGTATGGTCACCCAATCTTTTTTTTCTTTTTTTTTATGTAAAAATGTATTTGACTACTACAGTAGGTTTACCTGCAAAAGTGTGTGTGGAGTTTTTCAAGGTCATTTGCAATGCTTTATTTAGATGCACAGTAACTTATTTTCCAGAGTTCACTGAAAATCTACAGTAACTATAAACAAAATACACTAAATGTTGAAAATATTTTTTTAATACTGTGAAAACAACAATATAGGCAGAAACACACTGTACTGTACTTATACTATAATAAACTGTTGAGAATTATCTTATTGTGGATAAATGGATTGAATGTTATTACAAACCAGCCAACCAACCAACCAACCAATCAATTAATAAAGCTTAGCAATAACGCATAAAATATCTAGAACACATAAAGGTTTGTGTTCAAAATAATGAGCCATTATTTTACCAAAAAGTAAAAGACAACAATTGAGGTTTCCTGTCTTACATGTAGATAGAAAAAAAACCTGTGCATACAATATCTAGAAGGATTTGTCCCAGAAAATAATGAGCAGTTCTTTTGTTGAAGTAAAGGAAAAAGAAAAAAAATGTTTAATGTCTTGTCCTCTTCAGTTATGCATTATGGAAGTTTCCCTTTGAGAATCATTTTAGTAATATTTCATAATCATGTTATTTAATTTTAATGAATAAAATATCTAGAACAGCAGGATGTGTTGGCTAATTAAGTGTTTGTGTCAAAAAATAATGATCCATTTATCTATTAAAGTGGTAAGAGACATCTATTTTTCCAGTCTTCCTCACTTAAGGATTATGTGGGTTTTCCTTTGAGTCCTAATTCAGTAATATGTTGTATTAATGGCATATTACATATAAAAGTGATGCATAGACTATCAAAAACAGCAAGGTGTATTGGAAAATAAAAGTTTGTACAAGAGTTTAAAACTGCTTTTATTTTAGTCACATGAAAATAAATAAGAAATAATTCCTCAGAAGAAAACAATATATGTTATAAATAATAATACTGTGGCAATATTTTGAAACTACAAAAATACAAGACACTAAAGTATTTTTATCCCTATCAAATACAAATGACAAAATACTATTTTGTAGTTGAAATACGTATTTGAAATACATGTATCATAAACACTGCCCATCCCTAAATACAATGTCTACTACTACTGATTCTACTACAACAATGACTACTACTACTGGTACTACAACCAGGGATGGGTAAAAATAAATTGAAAAGTATTTTGAAATAAAATACCAAATACATCAATTTTATGTGTATCAAAATAAACTACAAAATACAGCAGCCACAAAATGTATCAAAATAAAATACTGTATTTTGAAAATACCACAAAATTATTTTACAAGGGAGCATGACATTTATTCCTAAATCTTCAATCATCAGACCTATTGGATCAATTCCTTCACCAATAAACTGACTTAGTGAAGTAAACAATGTTTGACAGCAACAGTGTTTCTCTGAGCAAGTTTAAGTCAGCTTATCTGCCAACATATTCAACTACTCCTGTACATAAGGAGGCATTCATAAACTTCATAAACATTTATGAAGTTTCTCTTTTATTTTAGTGTAAATTTTGTACAAATTTCATCCAGACAGTCCTGTCTTGAAGATGTTTAATCACTGTAAAAGTCATGTAATGCAGATAATGAGTTGGAGTATAGTATATCTCTTACATTTTAAAAGGGTGATATATGAAGAAGTAATTTTAATTTTTTGCTCACTTTGTGTATATATATATATATATTGCAATTGAAATCTTCAATACTCAGTGTAAAAACATGATTTCTGAAAACTACTAAAATCTCCAGTTTTTGTCCTTTGCATAAATCATGTTTTTTGCAATTGTACTCTTCAATGCACAACATAAAACATGATATCTCTAAATATGGAGTTATCCATTTTTGCAAAGTCTGGTGTTTTTGACCAGTCAGTATAGACTGGAGTACTATTAAATATTTGAGTCTCATATACTGTATTGTGCCACTTTGATGTCTTCAGACAGACATCTTTCCTCTTCATAAACTTTAAAGAGCACCTGCAGATCAACTTTGGGCATTTGAAACAGCCAATAAAGTATTGTGGGTATCACCACTGTATGACATTTTTTATGTTGTTTGTCTTATTGTCTTGGCATCTACATCAGCCATTACATTTTTTCAGTTCTTTAACTGGAAATCTCAGTTTACCCCCTTAGTGAACACCAATACAACCTCTTTAGATGTTTTTTTATTTCTAAAGTTCCTCTGCATTTTCACCTTAAGCACTGAGACTGAGAATGATTATGTGCTAAAGGCTCCTCATCTTGTTTTTAAAGACTGACATTTTTTATTCCAAGTCATTTTTAAGCAAAGATGCTGATGCTGAATTGTACACTAGACAGCCATTATATATTACTGGTCCAGACATCGTGCAGTATACTATTTTCAATGATTGTTGACTGGTTTTCAAATATACCCGTGCCATTTTTCTATTATTTTCTTTATGTGTGTGGCATAATTTACATCCATATACTCCAAGTTATGACCTCCATAATAAATTTTCTGGTCTGATATAAATTCTAGGCAAATAACTGAGAAAGCACCAATCAGAGGCCACATTTTTATGATGTCATCATAAAGACTTCTTACAAACTATTTTACAGTATTTTAAAAATACAAAACACTAAAGTATTTTGATTTTCCTAAACCTTATAAATAACAATTTACAAAATACTATTTTGTTTTAAAATGCGTATTTTAAATACATGTATCATAAATACTTCCCATCCCTGACTACAGGGATAACGACTACTACTACTGATACTACTACCACAACATCTTCTACTAGTACTACAGATACTACAACAATGACTGCTACTACAACATCTACTACTACTGTTACTACTACACCACCGTCTACTACTGATACTACAACAACTATAACTACTACTACTTCAACAACCACAACTACTACTACAATCACAACTACTACAATGACTGCTACTATTATTACAACAACAACAACCTGAATAATGACAATGGTAGAATTGTTAATAGTTATAATAATGATAAAGAGGAGATAACAGGAAGACTAGTCACAACAATGTTAATAATAATGGTATCAAAAGTAGAAGTAATAATATTAATGATAACAGTGAGGAAGTGGGGGGAGGTTCTTTACTCTTGTGTATAACTCTGTCCACAAAAAGTAATAGCAGATCAATAAACTCACTACAGTTTGACAAATATTGCAGCTGCTGGACAACATAATGTACTTAAATAATGTATAAACCCACCAATGCCAATATACAGCCACATCGCATATCTACAATGCATCCAGAAAGTATTCATAGCACTTCACTTTTTCCACATTTTTTTGTTACAACCTTATTCCAAAATGGATTAAATTCATTTATTTCCTCAAAATTCTACACACAATACCCCATAACACCAATGTTAAAAAATATATTTTTTAAATTGTTGCAAATTTATTGAAAAAAACCCCCCCTGAAAAATCACATAAGTACATAAGTATTCACAGCCTTTGTCATAAAGCTCTAAAGTGAGCTCAGGCACATTCTGTTTCCACTGATCATTCTTGAGATGTTTCAGCAGCTTAATTGGAGTTTACTTGTGGCAAATTCAGTTGATGGACATGATTTGAAAACGCATACACCTGTCTATATTAGGTCCAAGGGTTGTCAGTGCATGTTAAAGCACAAACTAAGCATGAAGACAAAGGAATTGTGTGTACACTCTCAGAAATAAAGGTACGCAAGCTGTCACTGGGGTGGTACCTTTTCAAAAGGTACAAATTTGTACTTAAAGGGTTCATATTGGTACCTCAAAAGTATATGTTAGTACCTAAACATTTTAAGAGGAAAAATTTTACTTTTACTTCATCAATATTACTTTTTAGGTACTAATATGTACCCTTGAGGTATTAATATGGACCTTGTAGGTACAAATGTGTACCTTTTGAAAAGGTACCACCCCAGTGACAGCTTGCATACCTTTATTTCTGAGGGTGTAGACCTCCAAGACAGGATTGTCTCAAGGCACAAGGCTGGGGAAGGTTACAGAAATATTTCTGCTGCTTTGAAAGTTCCAATGAGCACAGTGGCCTCCATCATCAGTAAGTGGAAGATATTTGGAATCACCAGGACTCTTCCTAGAGCTGGCCAGCCATCTGAGCGTGATCGGGGGAGAAGGGCCTTAGTCAGGGAGGTGATCAATAACCCGATGGTCACTCTGTCTGAGCTCCAGCATTCTTCTGTGGAGAGAGGAGAACCTTACAGAAGGAAAACCATCTGCAATCCACCAATCAGGCCTGTATGATAGAGTGGCCAGACGGAAGTCACTCCCCGCCTGGAATTTGTCAAAAGGCATCTAAAGGACTCTCAGACCATAAGAATCAAAATTCTCTGGTTTGATGAGACTAAAATGTAACTCTTTGGAGTGAATGCCAGGTGTTACATTTGAAGAAAACCAGGCACCGCTCATCACCAGGCTAATACCATCCCTACAGTGAAGCATGGTGGTGGAAGCATCATGCTGTGGGGATGTTTTCAACCCAGGCTCATTCTGAAAACATAGTCTTGTTGATGTTTCTGGAGACTGCAAAATATGTACCAGGAGGTACGTATTTTCGCAGTTTTTGTTTTCACAAATCTGCGCGAGGCTGCTGTGTGCGCTTTTTTTTATATCTCAAATTTCTCTCATGAGTGCCATTCTCGCCCACTGTTCTCACGTAAGTCCACCAGAGGCAGCTGTCGACTGACTGTCTGATTGTCTGACTGAATGAATGAATGACTGACTGGCCGGCCGACAGATTGATTGACCCACCCTCCTCCTTCCCTAAACCCAACCAATTTTATCGATTGACCCGCCCACCCACTTACTTTCCTAAACCCAACCAACGATTGACAAAAGCCGTCCAGAAAGAGTAAAGTCCTCGCCTGATTTTTACCACATTTTCAGATTTTCCCGCATTGTCACCCTAATGTTTACTTGTTCATTTTATTTTTTGGATTCTGTTTTTGTCTTACCTGATTTCTGGAACCGCTCTTCCCCGGACTCGAACCCCTGTCGTCATCGTCGTCGTGGTCAACTCCTCTCTGCATCTCACTCCGCCGATGTAACATGACGAGCTAACGGGACAAACTGGTTATGACGAGAAAGCCCTCCACACGAACGTAAGCGGTCAGCTGGTAAGCGCAAAAAGGAATGCCGTCATACCGCCCAGTAGCGTTCATTTAAAAAAATGAAATGAAGCCATATGCATCTCCGGCTACGTAATTTGCGGTCTCCAGAAACGTCCACATGACTAGGTTTTCAAAATGAGCCTGTGTTGGATGTTTTTCAGCAGCAGGAACTAGTCAGGATAGAAAGAAAGATGAATGCAGCAATGTACAGAGACATCCTGAATAAAAACCTGCTTTAGAGGTCTCTTGACCTCAGACTGGGGTGACGGTTCATCTTCCATCAGGACAATGACCCAAAGCACACCGCCAAAATATCAATGGAGTGGCTTCACAGCTAAATCCTATTGAACATCTCTGGAGAGATCTGAAAATGGCTTCCCATCCAACCTGATAGAGCTTGAGAGGTACTGCAAAGAGGAATGGGCAAAATTCCCAAAGACAGGTGTGTCAAGCTTGTGGCATCATATTCAAAAAGACTTGAGGCTGTAATTGCTGCCAAAGCAACAACCAAATACATCAATACATCAAACAAAGTATTGAGCAAAGGCTGTGAATACTTATGTACATGTGATTTTTCAGTTTTTTTTATATAAATTTGCAACAATTTCAAAAAATCTTTTTTCACATTGTCATTATGGGATATTGTGTGTAGAATTATGAGTAAATAAATGAATTTAATCCATTTTGGAATAAGACTGTAACATACAAAGGTGGAAAAGGTGAAGCCCTATGAACACTTTCCGCATGCACTGTATGTATGTGCTTTTTCGATTGAAGTTGTGAAAAATTTATATCTATGTCCTTTCCTCGTCATGGATGTTTCTCTTAAAAGTTCCAATTAGGTTATATTTCATGTCAAAATATTCTGTTACATGTTAATAAAAAATGCATAACATATCTAAAACAGTGGATATGTAGTGCAAAAAAAGAGAATTTAAGTCAAACTGTCATTTTAAATATAATTATAAAAAATATAATTTTAAAATTATGTGTTGATTGTGGATGTTTCCTTTTTTAAAATTTTGTTCCAATCTTCACTTCTATTTAAATGGATAGGTCACCCAAAATGTGTTCCAAACCAGTTTGACTTTCTTATTTCTGTTGAACACAAAAGAAGATATTTTGAAGAAAGCGGAATACCTGTACTCGTTGACTTTCATTGCATTTTTTTCCAATTATGGAAGTCAATTAGCTAATCATTTGAGCATTCTTCGAAATATCTTCAACAGAGGTCTGGAACCACTTGAGGGTGAGCAAATGGTGACAGGATTTTCAGTTTTTTCTACAGATGGTAGCATCTATAACACCACATATGTAATATAAATTATTTCACGTATATTCTCTATTAAAAATTCACATTTGATGGCTTAAGCTGACAGCACCAGTATCTTGAGTTAGTAGATACATATGTGAATTCACGCAGACTGAACAGACTTTTCAGTCTGAACAGATTGTTCATTGACAAAAATAGTAACATCTGCAAAAACTATCACAATCTCATTTTTCATGCATTTGTACACAATTATTACAGATAAATTACTTCACTGCCATGATAAAAAGCAACCCAACAATGTGGTTTATATTTGATATGGCAAACATCAATGGTAAAAGTATAAATTAGGCTTATTATAATATATTATAATGTATGTATAGCCTATAAAACACAAATTGCTAAACAACAGAATAAACAAAAACTTATTTACAGCAATCATCAATTAATCTAATCTAATCTAATCTAAGAGTATAACAAACATTTTTAATGTAAGATAAAATGACACCAATAACTGTAAAACAAATAAATATTTTTTTCCTGTAAAAGAATGTACAATGGTTTGAAGAAAAATTACTTTTAACCATTCTTCTGGAGAAAAATCAACATGTTTGGTTTTTCCGGCAAAAGTTCTTGATTTATTATACTGCCTGCAGTTAAAAATACCCTCTTTGAGTTGCAAAATGCAGTATAAGATAATGTTGATGATTTTTCAATAACGCATTCACATAAATGAATTAACAATGTTTTGGGAGTTACCTGTGTTTAATACAGTTTTGGAGCATCTTGCAATGTAAAAATAAGCATTTTTTTTTATTTCTTAATAAGCATAGTTTATTATTAGGCTATATTTGTAAATACAGCTGATGTAAAAGCATTTTTAATGTCTATTATTTATTTCAGACTATGCAGAAAAAAATACTCTTTTCATTGTAACCGAATGTGTGTGTTTATTTAACTATTAAAGTTATACTAATTTAGGTGATTGACTGCTGTCATAATAAAGTGGACAATGTAACGTTACCGTTAGTAGCTAAGCAGTCAAAAATGTTACATTACTTTTCATTGCAGTTAACACACTTTTGAAAGATACTTTCACTTTTTCTGGCTTTTCACAGCCAGATTGTTTGCGTTTCCGCTTATACAAGAAAACAACTTGTTGTGTTTGTTGCACTGGGCATTGTCGCTGTCAACTCGGGAAATACAACCCGTTTGTTTCACTCCGTAAGCTTACGAGCTGTGTGTGCACGCGAGTCTGTGTCGCAAGCTATGTGGGTGCGCATAGCGCAAGCCTCTGCTAAATGCACACACAGCTGAGAACTGTGAAGGCTTTTATACTTGATGTGTTTGCCGGAAACACAAGCATTTCTCATGTGAGATTGCCAACTGTGCAGACAAATATCAATTATCACATATTAGAAAAGGTTGGTCAGTTAAATTTTGCTACTATAAGTAATGTTTATTCAGCAATAATTCTGCAGCACCGATAGCAGAACTGTTAACGTCAGAGCTTATCGATACTTCGGTCTTTTATAATGTAGCACCGATACTGATAAAGTACAGAGTTTCAGTACCCATCCCTATGCAGGACTCTGTTTTGAGATGTCAGAGTTGGTGTCATTCTCTACCAATTGTTTATGTTGTATGATTCGCATTAATAGGCAAACATTCAAGAAGTATTGCACAAAAATAATATTAAGAAAGTCGGCATAACAGAAAAAAATACTGCTTTAACTAGTTTACTCACTGCATCCTGGCTTAGTCAGTTAAACTGGTGAAGATAGCCAGGGCACATTCACTGCATTTTTAAACAGAACTTGCATTTTTACACAGCCTTTTACTGCATTTTTACCCAGCACCGTGCTGGGCCTGGGAAATATCCACACAAATGCATACATCAAGGACAATTTAGTTAATTCAATTCCACATGTCTTTTTCTGTGGGGGAAACTGAAGCAAACTCTGGTTTGAAGAGCATGTAAAATCCACACAGAAATGCCAACTGGCTCATTCACAGTTCTAACAAGTGACCTTCTCGCTGTGAGGCACATCATAACTTGTCTTTGTCTGTTATGACAACATGACAATATCAAGACAACAAAACTTGTCATAAATCTGTCATAAACATGATTGTAATGATGCCATTATAATTGTGTCATGATTTTTTTTCTGATCCCTTTTGTCAAGACAACATAATTTATTAGCATATAATAAAAATGTATCAGTAGAAAAGTCAATACTTTGTCAAATTATGTCATAACAGCATTATTATTATTTAATGACATTAAATTTGTAGCCCTGTAGTTAAGGTGTAATATATATATATATATATATATATA
>CAIGQZ010001469.1:250649-262483 GCA_903798205.1 Danio tinwini | reverse complement strand
TTGGAGCATAGATTTATTGGGATAGTTCACCCAAAAATGGTAAAAAATAAAAATAAAAAATCCAGTTATTGGATGAAGCATTTTTTTTTAGGTTGGTCTCTTTCTACCTAAAGTTGATATATCAAAAATTAGCTTACAGTCAGACTTTGTTTATGTGTAGTACCAAACTTTCAAGACCAGTCGCTCCTAATATTTCATGTGCATTGCTATTCAAAATTCATGTAACAAATTAAATCCTTATGAGTCTGAGAATAATCTTGCTGCAAATTAATGAACTGTTCCTATGTCTTCAACTGTTTTGAAAGTCAGTTACCAAATATAGAAACCATAGTTTGTAAGCTGTCATGAATTAATTAATGAATCATCATTCATTTTCTTTTTGGCTTAGTCCCTTTTGTTAATCAGGAGTCGCCACAGCGGATTGAACTGCCAACTTATCCAGCGTGTTTTACGCAGCAGATGCCCTTCCAGCTGCAACTCAACATGGGGAAACACCCATACACTCTTGCATTCACACACATACACTACGGCCAATTTAGCTTATTCAATTCCCTTGTAGCGAATGTTTTTGGACTGTGGGGGAAACCGGAGCACCCAGAGAAAACTGACGCAAACACGGGGAGAACATTCAAACTCCACACAGAAATGCCAACTGCCAACATTTTTGCTGTGAGGCGATCATGCTACCCACTGCGCCACCGTGACGCCGAGCTTTCATCAATATTACTTTTTATTATTGTCAATATTACTTTAGGTTAGGACTAAGGTACTGTTGTAACTGTATGCAAATGTCCCACCTGTCAAATGGTGACAGTTAAGGGGTTAAAGGAAAACATGTTTAATGGTCCACTCCAAAATGTATCACCTCTCTGTTAGTAGTTTGGGAATTTTATATAACCTATATATATATATAATTGACAAATAATAACCAGAGAGATGCCTTCTGCTTATCTCTAGCAGGCCTTACATAGCATGGCGTGAATAACACGATCAATAAATTAAATTGGCAAAGAAGTCTGTTGAGACTGTTGAGTTTAGGAAAAAATCTGCAATGAAAATAGTGCAAAAATGAAACTGCACTGAACAAAATATAGTACAAATGCAGAGTAGGCCAAACATCTTAACAGCAATAACGGTCTTTTCATGATCTGCAATATTAATTTAATCATAGTGAATGCACGCCCTTTTGCGATGGTGTACGCGCTGCAGTTGCATGACTGACAACATCGTGACGAAGGATTAAACAAAACATCTCGTGCTTAAAATGTGTGGGAAACACTGTTAAGTTACCTGCAAACTCCGTCCCTCAGGCTTTACAGTTAATGGCTTTAGTCATTATCATAACGGACTTTAACCCACCGGAAGTCTTTTATGCCGTTATTTGTAACTTTAGGCGGACAAAATCTGTCAGTGTTATTTTCGTTCTCTCGTATCCAGACCTTTATTTTCGCGGCTCGCGGCTGTAGCTGTCATCTGAACTGAGTGATTGACAGCTAATAATAACCAATCCATTCGCATTCAGTTCAAGAGCAGTGGGCCAATCAAAAGAGCTTTGGGGCAAGGCATTGCAGGCTTATTTACTGCAGCAAGTTGACATGACAACTGTTTTAAACTATACCTGAGCGCTGTGTTTGGCATTAAGTGCAAATATGCATTCTGCGTGAACCTTGCATAGATAAAATTTCGGGCTCATATGCGACCAAAACGGTCGTAATTTCCAGTCCTGCAATTTCAAATTTAAGCAGGTTCAAGCACTTTGTCCAAAATCCAAGCACTTTTTTAAACCTTGAAAACGTTATATTAAAAATCAAGCATTTTCCAGGATTTCAAGCACCCGTACGAACCCTGTAAATGCAACCCTAAACCATGATTTTTCCTTCACCAAACTTGACAGATTTTTGTGAGATTCTTGGGTCCATGTGGGTTCCAATAGGTCTTCTGCAGTATTTGTGATGATTGAAATGCAGTTCAACAGATGATTCATCAGAAAAATCCACCTTCTGCTACTTTTCCAAATGATAAAGTTATTTTTTGTTGCTCTTACAACTGGGATCGACAGCAAGACTTTTGTCAGGTAGTGTAAACTGCAGTAAAATTTAATAAAAATACTGTGTAGTAAATACCGCAGCATTAGTCTGTGTGAAATAAAAATGTACAATGTTTATTTTGCTAGCTTATATAAGATGGCTAAATCTCTCCATAATGTCAGACCCTGAGAGCTGATATGGAATTTCATGAGATGCAATGAAACAACAAACTTTTTGGTCTGAGAAGAAGATCAGGAAACGAGCTGTTCAACTGTTCTAATCAAATCACTGTTGACAATGCAAACTAGAAACACAAAGCTACATCTCACCAGGGGGGAACGCGAGAAAGTTCACCCTTCTCCTTTCACCTCCAGCCCCCCTTCTTGACATTTAAGTGACTTACTGATCAGAGGACATTTCACATAAAATGCCCAAAGTTTTAATATGGTGTATCTTGTAGCTCTATACTTATGTTTGGTATAATTTTAAATGTCTCTGTTTGATTAGTAAAATGGTCTTAATTTCACTGTAATATTTAACTTGAATAGGTTGATTTGGTTTTTGGCTTTGGTAAGATCTTTGCCAGATGCTCCCCCCTATAGAGAACTCATTCACCAGGCAAGGGTCTAGGTGACACTTCTATTGTCTTGAATTTATGACTGTTTGTTCTGAGATGAGTATTTAAAGGAAATGGGGACAAATATCTTGGGAATCTTGTAGCCAAGACCCCATTGCAGCATCATTGAGACTTATGCTGCAATGTATTTTTCTGGTCAGGTATGCATCTTTAACTCTTTGATTTATCCTTGAGTAACGGATGTTATATTGTTACAGTATCATCTCTTAATAGGCTTTATGATTGTTTTATTATATGATTGGCATAATAAAATTTTACCTGACGAATAAAATGTTAAGTTTTGACTCATTCTGAATTCTCCTGAAATATTTTTATATCTAGTAGAATAAGTTAATTCTGTGCTACTCTTATGATCAGGCATAGTTATTTGATTAATAGGTGCATTTGACTGTACAAAGCCGTTTTGGGCACAACATATAGATCTTTTAATCGTTTTAATCGTAAATAATGTAGTGAAAATAGTTTTAGATAAGACAAACAGCTTCTCACCACCATGGCACACCACATTGCTTTCTATTTTCTGTGAACAGACACTGAATAGAACGATGATTAGACCTTCATCAGACATGGCACAATGTGGTTGTGTCACAATGATATACACAGGAGACCCAAATGCAAGTGAAAACAAGATGATTTATTTAAAGAGTCACAACTGGTATTGATCTTACCAGATATAGTGTAGGGCAAGGATGCTCACACAAGAATACGACACGCCAAGCAGTGGTAAAGGTTCATCCGTGAACCAACGTCGTATAGCAGTCTCTCATGGATATCTCACCAGATATCGAGGGAAGGGAAAGGTTAGTGCTATGGAGCAGCTATCAAGGAAATCGTCGAGTTTACCCACAGTAAAGTTCATTAGAGAAACGGATTTGGGGTGAAGTCTCTCACAGATAATGTTGTCTTCAGTGCAGGCAGTAGTAACAACATCAAAGAGACGGAGACGTGCATAAGGTCCAAATGAAACAGGTTATGTCAGAGAGCCTCCACCAAAGCGAGCGAGAGAGTCTAACAGAAGTCTAACAGAAGCAGACACAGGAGTGAACAACAACGGACTAATAATGCTAACTACAAAACACTGAACATATATAGCGCGCGGAACACGCAGCAGACCGGAGTATGCGGATTAATGGCCGTATGAAAAACGGGCTTAATTTTGGATACATGGAATACGGGATGAATCCTCCTGTACGCTGGAGGTAATTTAAGGCGGATTGCCACAGGACTAATGATTTTTGTGACAATAAAAGGGCCGATAAATTTGGGAGCAAGTTTATTACAATCGGTGCGAAGAGGAATGTTTTTAGAAGAATGCCACACTTTTTGACCGACAACGTAAACGGGAGGCTTAGACCGGTGGCGATCGGCTTTAGCCTTGGTGCGCTCGCCCACCTGGAGGAGGGTCTGTCTGGCCCTGTTCCAGGTGCGACGGCACCTCTGAACAAAGGCGTGAGCGGAGGGGACCGCGACTTCAGATTCCAGACTGGGAAAAATTGGTGGCTGGTAACCTAAACTACACTGAAACAGAGTGAGGCCCGTGGCTGACACTGGTAATGAGTTATGTGCGTACTCAACCCATGTGAGCTGCTGGCTCCAGGAAGCGGGATTCTGAGACACCAAACATCGCAATGTGCGTTTAAGATCCTGGTTGGCTCTTTCGCTCTGACCGTTACTCTGGGGATGAAACCCAAATGAAAGACTAACAGTGGCCCCCAATAACCTACAAAATTCTCTCCAAAATTTGGACACAAACTGAGGACCTTGGTCAGAAACCACGTTCGTCGGGAGGCCATGAAAGCGAGAGACGTGATTAACGACCGCAACCGCTGTCTCTCTGGCTGAAGGTAATTTGGGCAGAGGGATGAAATGAGCTGCCTTCGAGAACCAGTCCACCACGGTTAAAACCACCATTGCCGTTCGAGGATGGAAGGCCCGTAACGAAATCTAGCGAGACGTGGGACCAGGGTCTCGAAGGCACTGACAACGGCTGAAGAAGTTCATCAGGAGGGCGATTGGAAGTCTTAGAAACTGCACAAACAGAACAAGCCAAGACAAAATTACGCACATCACGAGCCATAACTGGCCACCAGAATCATTGTTTAATAGAAAAAAGTGTGCGACTCACCCCTGGATGACAAGCTACCTTGGAGGAATGTCCCCACCGGATAACGTCTGACCGAAGTTCCTCTGGCATGAATAACCGACCCGGTGGGCATCCGATCAGGGGCGTTACCCCTTCCGAGGCTGCGCGAACCTTCGACTCGATCTCCCATGTCATGGTGGAAACAAAAATCTTCTGTGGGACAATAGGGTCGGGTGACGATGCGCGCTCCGAAAAATCAAAAAGACGTGATAACGCGTCAGGTTTGATGTTCTTAGAACCTGGTCGATAAGAGATGGTAAAATTAAACCGACTGAAAAATAATGCCCACCGAGCCTGCCTAGAGTTGAATCTTTTAGCGGTTCTGATGTATTCCAGATTCTTGTGATCGGTCCAAACAATAAAAGGGACCCTCGACCCTTCTAACCAGTGACGCCACTCCTCCAAAGCGAGCTTGACTGCCAACAACTCATGATTACCAACATCATAATTTCTCTCTGCTGGTGATAATCGATAGGAGTAAAACGCGGACAGGTGACCTTGCCATCCGAGGAGGAGCACTGGGACAGGATGGCTCCGACCCCCACCTCTGACGCGTCAACCTCCACAACAAACTGCCGGGAGGGATCAGGGGCTATAAGGATGGGGGCTGAAACTAAGCAATCTTTCAGTTTAGCAAACGCGGTTTCGGCTGCGCTGGACCACCTGAACAGCGTTTTGGAAGAGGTCAAGGCGGTCAATTTTCATCCTGATATGGGTCATCCTTTTAATTTTTTGTCTGATTATGGCTCAAACAGATACTGTTAACAGCTACTCTGATTTACACAGCAGAAGCAAAGCGTGTGATTGTGGAGGCATGATGGTTTACTGGTGACATGGAGCCGATCCGCAAATCACAGCCCATTAGGTTAGCTGACCAATCAGAGGAAACTAGGAAAAAAGAGAGTCATTTTCATGTTAGCAGAGTTGCTGTATATAATCAAAATAAGGTATATGAAAAATTACAAGTGAAGTGATTACACTTTTCTACAAGTGAAGCATGAGCACACTTTGCTTTGTATCTTGTAAACACAACCAAGCCTAAAAAATACACCGTAGACCACCCTTTTAATAAACTGGCTACATCAGAGCTGGATTCCACTAAAGCCCCCTAAGGTAAAAAAAAATGCATGGGAGGAGGTAGGCGGTTTTAAATTTGCACAACACTTTTTTTACTTTTTATTTTTTATATTCAATTTTATATTCAATTGATTTTTGTGTGCTACTGTGCATCCTTGTGCATGTAATAAGCAACATGTAAGTGTGTTTTGAACCCAAATAAAGATGCATATCACTAGCAATCTTTTGAAATAGCAAAAATAAATAAATAAATCTGTGCCATTGATGGAGACCAACAAGATCCTCTGGTTTGTCATCACCTAGACTTTACAACATTCTACATGATGCAAGAGAGTAATTTATTATTAGTTCTAGAGTGATGTTTTGATTAGCAGTGGCTTTTTCTGCTTAGACCATGGGTGTCCAAACTCATTCCTGAAGGGCCAGTGTCATGGAGAGTTTAGTTTCAACTCTAATCAAACACACCTGAACAAGCTAATCAAGTATATATTCTTATTAGATATACTACAAACTTTCTGGCAGGTTGAAGCAAGTTGGAGCTAAACTCAGCAGGACACCAGTCCTCCAGGACCGAGTTTGGGCCGAGTTTGGGTTTAGACTGTCAGCTCACACAAAAGGGTTTTGAGACACTCCTTGCTTAATTTTAGTTTTTATTAACACAATTATTCTGTCAAACTGTTGTATAAAGACAATATCATGTGTTTATAACATGCATAATTTTCTATTATTATGAACTGATTTTCATAAAAAGTGTTTTGACAGTTTTCCCCATTTAAAAAATACATAAAAAAATCTTAATTCATGAGAAAACCCAAAAACACACTATGAGCCACACTGAGCTGCACATACCAGCAGGTGGTGATATGATTCTAAGGACAAAGACATTTTGGTCAATCAGAAGACTGGAAAAAGGCTCATCTGCATATGGATAAATGGCCAAACTTCACAGAAAATCAGTGGTTTTGAAATTAACAACCAGTGTATGTGTGCAGGGCCAAAGATGAATAAAAATGTGAAGTTTGGTGTATGTAAATGTTTCTGCAGGGGAGCTTTATGTCTCAATCAAGGATAAAAAAAAATAGGTTTGAGAGAATATGTAAATTTTTCCTGCAGTTTCTGATCTTAGGTTTGGTATGTTTTTCACTTAATTATTCATATATGAGGGTTATTTCTTCCAACAATACATACTTGATACTGAATATGTTTGGTCGAATGTTTCATTACTTTAACGGAGGTCAGACTCTTCTTAAATTTGACTGGCCAGTAAAATAGCACTATATTGTTGATTACTAGCATCTCAGTTCATCGAAGAATTGTTTGTGCCATGTCAGCTTTGAAGAGGAAGCTTAATTATATCCCCCAGGAACACTCACAGCACCTTCAAGAACAGTGAAGAACTGCAGGTCAGTTCCTGCGCTCCACTCTTCCTGTTATTCTTGAGGTAAAATATCATTAGCATTCAACTCAGCACAAAGCAGCAAATGTGCAAGCCTATTTGGCCAATCTGCCATATTCCTTTGAGCGAGAGTCAAGATAGTAAGATAAATTCACCCCCCTTTCTTTTTTCAGAGTTCTGAGAAAACAATTGCACAAGAGATCCTCGGATGACTAACATCCAGCACTAGCACAGTTTTTTCTTCTTTCAGATCACAGCAGGATTCACTATACAAACATTAGATTTGGTATTTTATCCCAAAATGTCAAGTGCAAACATATTTATGGCATCAAAATTCTGTAGCAGAAGCCTGACATGCTGCAATCAGGTTTCTCTGAGTTTGATGTGACGGAGCGGCAGCTACAACTGCTAAAGCGAGAAGCATTTCAAAGGCATCTGAGTCACTTGTGTAGCACCGGGACTCACTGCATTCATTCAGCTTGGGTCAATTGGAAAATCGTGTTCGATTTACATCTATATTTCAATGGCTCCACTTGCCATGTCCTTGCAGCTCTCTCACTTTATTCGTCATGAGTCAGGCCTAAAGTTAACATGAGTAAAATACAGTGATGGGGAGTATATGCAATGTTGTAACTCAACACCAGTTGAGCTATGATTTAAATATGCTGTGTGTAGGTTTTTGACTCTTCTAAAGCATTGAAACCATAATATGTTTGCAGATAAATTTTTTGCAGAAAAATGCTAAGTGAACATACACTTTAAAAAGGCAGGGTTCCACATAATTCATTCATGTTGTCCAAACACAAATTGATTATTAACTTAACACAAGGTATCCCAATGAATTCTCAAGAATTTAGTTGTTTCAGCTTGTTTTAAATAAGTAGTTTGAACTAGCAAAAAAATATATTTTTTGAGTGTACTTGTTTATCTGAAAAGCAATGCTAATGTCAGTTATTCTACTTTGAAAATGTGCTTTCTCTGTCAGAATGCCTGTCTTTGTTTTGGTCACTATAACCCACCCACTGCCAGTTTACCCAATTATTATTCAGCACTCCAGGTTGCCTTGGTAGAAAACCCACTATACTTCATTTCAATCATGAAGTCTACCTAAATGTATGGTTACGAAAATGCAACCTCTAGAGGAGCAGCAGTAGACCTCTGAAATGAGACACTTTCAGATATCCACATAAGGCGGTTTTATATTAGCAACTAATATAAATACTACAATCATAAACTTTAGCTGAGCAATATACATTGAAACAATTTGTTCTAATAACATGCAGCGCGACAAGATTGCAGCAACAAGCAATTTGACTGTCTGCACCAGATGCAACAGTCAGACCCCCTAGTTTTTCATGATTTTTTGCGATAAAAACTGATAATATTATTTACCATATTAAGTAGCCTATATGTTAGGTGTGCAATCTGACACAATGACAATCACACAAATCATAAAAATAAAGTTTCTTTATTTTGGTCTTTCTTGGTCTAAAACAGATCTAAAACGGTAGAGATTAAAATAAAGAAAGGTTGTATAATTTTTAGCCACAATCTTACTTTTTCTCTCTCAGATTTTACTTCCCGGAGCATCTGACATCATGTACCACACTCAGAACATATTAGGGCTTACCCTACCATAATACACCTAAAACACGGATTGCCGTAAAAATCATCTGCATCAAGAAAAGAGTTAAATTTTATGATTTATCGATTTCACACAGATCATAAAACCAGCCATGTAAAACATTTTTGCATTGACTTATTGCACAGGCTGCAAAACAACCCCCTCCCCCCTTCCATGTAATGTAATGATTGTGATGGCACAGGTAAGACATCATTTTTCGAGACACACAAATACATCATGTGTGTTGCATATGCAATGTCTATATGTCATGTAATACAGTTAATTACAAACTGAAATAAGTGAAGTTTATGTATAAACAAATTTCGAGAGGATCACATGCTTATGATTGTTCTCCGCTGTTCCAGCATCAGCTCATGATCGATTATCCAATCAGACGACTCCTAACTCACTGTAAATAACTAGAGTTTTCTTATCTCAATATCTTCGTCTTGAAGAACCCACCCACCTCTACTTTCCCTCCTTTTCAGATGGGCGACACGGCGGCCCAGTAATTAGCACTGTTGCCTCACAGCAAGAATGCTGCTGGCTTAAAGCCTGGTTTATACTTCTGCGTCAAGTGATCTGCGTAACCCACAGCGCAAGCCTCGCTCGTAGCCGTGCATTTATACTTCTGCGCACTGTTTCTGTTTTTTTCTGCAATACACTTCCGAAACGCTAGCTGGCAGTAGGTGTTTATGTTTCTCTGTGTCGAATTTCTTCGCTGGTGTTCTGGTTTTTCAGAACACTTCCTTAATGTACAAGTGGCTCAAATTCGCTCATTTTGAGGCGGGAACCGGCAGACATGCAACAACTTTAATCATAAAGTAAACACAAATCAACAGTCTCTATCCGGAGCTCCTTCACGGGACTCCACACTTGTAAACACTCGCTGCATCGGGCGCACGGCTCTCACCTCCGCCCACACTTGTCAGCGCTACCAAGCCGACCAATCACAGAGCTTGCGCTACGCATACGCGTTACATTTTTTCAGAGGTGCGCGTCAACGTCGCCGACGGCCACGGCGAGGGGCTATGCATCCATGAGTAGGCTGCGCCATAGCATACGCGTGTGTTTGACGCAGAAGTATAAATCGGCCTTAAGTCCCTACTGAACTGGACGCCATTTCTGTGTGGAGTTTTGCTTGTTCTCCCCGTGCTTGTGTGGGTTTTCCCCAGGTTCCCCGGTTTCCTCCCACAGTCCAAATAACTCGCACCCTAAGTAAATTGAACACACAAAATTGATACCATAGTCAAGCTCTAAGCTCTAGGTACATCTCTCCTCAGTCATCCATATCCATCATTCAGCTAGAATAAGCCGGGGGAGTTTATCAAATCTACCTGAGCTCAAACTCCCCTCTCGCCCTGCAAACGGGAGGGAGCCCAGGGCTCGAGGATCTCATAAGCTTAGGGCTCTCTCCAGGGACAGCATGCCAAACAAGCTTTTATTATCAATCATCAGCTAAGTGTGAACTCTTGAAATATAATTTGATTATATGGTTTGGACTTAAATTAAGAATTTTGCAAGATATGTACATCCAAGTATAGAATAGTGCACTGCTAGTGTACAGTGCACAACAAAGTGATTTAGAGTTGAATTTATACATATAAAACCTCTTTAAAATCATAAAAATTACATACTGAGGTATCAATATTATGATAATATTTAAGCAATTATTATAACCTTCTTTCCTCCTTGAAATGACTTTTCTTCACTTCTAGTCACATGGAATGCCTTTCAGGAGGGGTTATCTGGTTGTGTCTCATTTCTGCTCTGCCTTCATCATTCATCAATCTTCTTTCATTTTCTTAGCAACACCCATCTTTCAACTATCCAATCGCTTTCCAAAGAATGAAATCATCTAGTGCCCTACATAAATGCAATATTAATTTAGTAATGAAGAATGAATCCTTAACAAAGTATGAAAACACAATTATTAAGTACAATATACATGTGCTTATACATCTAGAATGCAGCATTTAAAGCTGCATTTATAAACTGCTTACAAATGTCTGACAATGTGGAGTTAATACTTAACAGATGATGAATTAACTATTTGCTAATGCTTAATAAATGATTAGTGTATTGTTATAAAGTGTTACCGCAAACATTTGTTAATGTAAAATCAGAGGATCTAACACAACCACAGAAAACAAACAGTCTGTAAAAGCTTGTTATACCTACTGTAGATGTAAAACAGTTTGAAAGCCTGAGCCTGTGGCTCTGTACTTCAAAAAGATCACTAGCCACCAACTGCACTTCATCAGCCAACATATAACAGCAAACCCTGGCAGGAGTTGTATCCGCTCCAGTGCACATTAGGGTGTTTTAATTAACAGCATCACCGCCAATTAATTCTTCATTCTCTAATTAGTACAAAGGAACTGTGCTTCAGTCAATCAACCTGCACAGGATTCATCACATTTTATAAATTTGTCAAAGAGCCTGTAGTATGTGACCTATGCGGTGGTGTGATGTATGTTGAAGGGAATCCTTTCTTTTTTTATAGATGTAACGTGAAACACAAGCTCTACATTTGGCACCGCTTTCATGTACAGTAGCAGTGCTTTAATGAGAGTCTGCTGGAAATGATGAAAAATATAACTCATTAGGCCCACACAGAGACTTCTGCAGAAATCCAGCCATTCACTAAATTTTACACTTCCTCCTCATACACCCAAAACGTTTGTTTCTGACATATTTTATCCATATTTATTATGCTTTTAACAATCAACTAAGGATCAGGACCAGAAATAACTTTTCCATTAAGGGGCAATATTGATTTCCAGGGGCAGTTTGGAAATCTGTTTGTATTTTATGTGAATAAATGTAAGCACTCACTATAAAAAGAGTATTTCAAACTATTGTCAATAAATTATGACTGACAAGCTGTTTAAAACTCTATAGGAATGTGTGTGTGCGTGTGTGTGTGT
>CAIGQZ010001469.1:227253-245649 GCA_903798205.1 Danio tinwini | reverse complement strand
GTATAGAAATAGATAAAATAGAAGCATGTGACCAGCAGACACAAATGTTTTGTTTTTTACTGAAATTATAAAAAATACTAAAAATATTATAGTAATATTACTTAGATCTTTTATGCAAATGTGTTATCTCGAAGAAGCAACTTTAGAACAAATAATTAAATACTAGACAAATACTAGAGTAGTGGTTTACTTTTTGACTTTAAGAAACCTCATTGAAATAATCAACCCAGGCTCATTCTGAAAACATACAGTATCTCTATATACATTTCTGGAGACCGCCAAATATGTCCCAGGAGCTACATTTTTTTGTAGTTTTTGTTTTTTGCTAATGCACCAGAGTCCACTGTGTATGCTTTTTGAGATCTCTAATTTCTCTTGTGAGTGCACATTTGTGCCCGCTGTTCTCGCGTAAATCACCGTAAATCCAGTCAGTCACCAACTGACTGACTGAACGATGTATTTTAAAAAGCACAGATTGACCCGCCCACCCACTTCCCTAAACCCAGCCGACAATTTTAAAAAGAAATCCAGAAAAAGAAAAGCCCTGAATAAGCATTTCATATAATTTAAAGCCAGCAGTCCATGAGATTGGACGACTGTCAGTCAATCAAATGGCTGTAAGGCTCGGCATGTTTTAATTTGAAAAAAAAAATCCACTACACTGAATAGCAGCATGGCATCACTTCACTCCAGACACAGACATAAGCCACATTTACAATGTTTTTATTCAGATTTATTGATATGTTTGCCAACAGTTCATAGATTGTATGTAAAAAAAAAAGAGGGATTACACTTACTAATTAAAGATCAGGAATTTTACAAATATGTCTGTCCATTATGATGTACAATGGGTTCAGAATCTGTTACACAACTTTTTTAATTTTAAGAGATTTTCTTTGCTTTAAGAAAGCACTTTCAGGGAACTCCATCTTAAATTATGGTTTATTGCAAACATGGATTACTTCATTTATTTGGAACACAAAAGAAGATAAATTCAAAAAGAGAGAAAGAAATTAAAGAAAATGTCAAAGCATACCTTTGGATATTACAGGTTTGAAAAAATATGATAGTGAGTTATTGTGAGCTGCCACACACACATAATCTAGGCAAAGCTGTGTGTGTGTTTGTGTTTAACAAAGAGGAAAAGTCCATTTACTGAAGTACAACGACCTATTTAATGTGCAGTTTTGAAATCTGTAAACTCGCGCGCGCACACACACACACACACACAATTCCTATTCTATCCAAATCTATTCAAACTCTCTGAGCTCTTTTCTATATCAGTGACTCTAATCAGTATTCAAGAGTTCTTTCTTTTATTATAAAACCATATTTTTCTCGTTCAGACAGTATACACTTGCAGTATTATGCTTTCAATAGGAAATTTTAAAAGCAGACTTAATCCATCTTTCAATATATTACAACATTGTTTACAGATTATTATTAGTAGTATTATCATTATAAATGCTATTATACATAAGAAATTGCATGTTTATAGTTTATAGCTCATTCCCAAGTGTATGCTATAAAATGAAAATAATGATTAGCTTTTTAATAAATTAGCAAGATTTTTAATTCAGTGTACTTAGAGGTCAGTTTACACCACATTGACCAACACCAGCAGACAGCAAAAAAGACATTGTTGGGTTGGTTGGATCTGTGTGTTATCCTTGTTTGTTGTGTTGGGGTCTGACTGAACATGCTGAATCTGTGCTTGTCTGCTTATGGAAAGCTCTTGTGAATAAGAAGTGTGCTTAACTGCATTATTTGTGCACATGTATGGACACTTCAAATTTTATTTGCAAATAGTATTAAAAAACTGCCACTTTATTGTACTTAAATATCACTTTGTTTCATCAGTTTCACTTGACACATTTGTAACTTTTACAGGTGGCATGTGCATATACTTCTGATTTGTACATTTACTATGATCTGTTTACTCCCTGGTGAATGTTATACTTCTGAATATATTTACACGTTCTATCTTAAAATGATTCATATTTGTACAAAAGATTAGCCACTAATTTGCCAAATACTTTTTCTCATGATTTATGATTGCTTTTTCATGTCTTGTTTTTCATGTGTATTTATTATGGTTAGCAGTTCATAGCATAAGTATCTTTTAGCATGGAATTTAAATTTACAGTGTAAATACTCCTAATCGGATCCTAAACAATAGTCATTTCAGACAATTGGTGGTGTCATATTCTGAGCTGAAAATCTTTAAATTGCTTAAATGTTGATGTTAGCAAGTACACTGTAAAAAAAATCTGTAATTTTATGGATTATTTACGGCAGCTGGGATGCCGGAAGAAAAACGTAAACTGTCTAAATCTAACTAAATCTAACTGTCATCGGGGGATGAGCAAATTGTACCAAATTGTATGAGTTCGTACAATCTCATTCATTCAGGGTGTGCTTTCAGGTTAGCCAGTAAATCAAAAGGTTACAAATTGCCGTGAAATTGTGTTGGTAGTTTCACTAACCCCCATGGCTAGCATGTTACATGGGAAAATAAATTCTTGTGGGGCTGGGATACTTCAGATTTTAGAGAGCATTTGATTGGTGAGAAAATCTGGTGGGAAGATGCAGTGCATGATGGTGTTATGAAAATTATTCATCCATATTGAAGAAAGTGGAAAACTGCAAGGATTCAAAGCTTATATCTTCTAAATGCAAATGTTGCCATTGTTTTACAGCACAGTAGCTTATAAAGCTTAGCTTATAAATAGCTTAAAGACCATGTGAAATCAACCTTTACAATCTCTATTTTGCTAGCTCACATTGTTATACCTAATGTGAACAATTAATCTGTGCCAGTCAATCCACTGAATTTATTTATTTTTTTATCAAATCCTGTCCATTTGCTTCCACATTTGAAGTGGTGGTCCTTATATTGATGTCAATTTGACAGCTTCAATCATAATATTCTTAACCACATCTCTCTTAAGATCAGTTTGCTGAGGGAATGATGCACAAATGAAAAGCCCCACCTCTACTCAATATACTGTTTCAGTTGGAAGTACACCAACATATATATTAAATGTCTCAGCAACTTTCAATTCACACTGACTTTTAAAGTAAAAAATGTGTACACTCACACCAAAAAAAACTTTTATTTTCATTTCAGAGCACCTTGGTGTGTGAAATGGTGTGGTGAGTATAATAGTATATACTTTACATGAATGGTGTGTTGAGTAATGGTATATATTTGACATGCTTAAATTAAATGTAAATATAAACTATAACATTTTTAAATTAAAGTATAAACGAAATTACATTCAGTATGCACTTAAGAATATTCTTTGGAAGTATATTATTTTCATAATTAGCACTCTGAATCTGGCTGTTGATTTTTTACAGACTTTCTCTCACAGACGAATTAATCATGTTTATGAACTGAGCTACTGTGGATGAACCAATACATGTAGTTGAAAATATTGGTGTCCCAAGTAAAATACATCTGCACCCTGACTATGATAGACTGCATCCCTTGAGAGTTTCACAAAGACAATGTAATTTTTACACATCATTAGGCTACCAAAAGCAAACCTCCTCAACAATAAACTTGCTTTACTGTCATTACTGTTCTCCATTTCGTCTCCTCCCACTTAGCAAAATGCACCCATTCCGTCTGCATTACAAAACAGATGGTGAGAGACAGATATTGATACAGTCATGCCAACTGACTCATCATGGAAGTCATTTATCTTAATTGAGAACGGAACCTTCCCAGGGTGAAAAATGACATTAATTTACTATATGATTAAGTGAATAACTGACTAAGGTGGAATGAAGATCAGGAGCCACAAATATAAGCTGTGAATTAAATTTTTATAAAATGTATTTGGCAATATAGGCCACAGGGCCTGTTATAAATTAGCTTTTACAATCTCTCTTTTATACGTTCCTCAACGGATTTTGCTCAGCAAAGTTCTTTGATAAAGCATAATGATTATAACGGTATGGTTAATTGTTCACTTCTAGAGTTTTATTATTATTATTAGTGAAATAAAATGATACTTAAGTGTAGCTTCTTAACACAATCTGAAACATAAGCACAAGTGTAAACTTTTATAATGTGCATCTAAATGGCCTCTACCAAATGGAAAATTCTATAACAGTGCAAATGAGCATGGAAATTTCTGCAGATTATTTACTGGCAATGTGCAAATGAAACAAACACGTAACATATAATTTGCACATCAAATAACACAAGAAGCGCAGTGCAAATTATCGTAGTGTCAAATAAGCAGAGTCAATGCTCATACAGTGCAGGACATCTAATAAGAGTAGGCATGGTGCATTTTTTTTATAATAAATAAAAATGTGGGGGTGCTAAGAAAATAATCCATATACATGATGTCAAAGTTAGCCTACTTCATAAAAATTGTTATTTAATAAAAGCAGCTATGGTACACATATAAAAAAAAGTTATTAATTAATTATTTAATTAATTAATTAATTAATTAATGTATTTATTTATTTATTTATTTATTTATTTATTTATTTATTTACTTACTTATTTTTTTTATTAGGGCATATTCACAAAATAGACAAACTTAATATAAGTGCCCACAAGATAATGATAAAACATTTTACATGCAAAAGTGAAAGTGAAAGACATTTCAGAACTGGACAGCATCTGTGCTCAGCTTGCAGCTTGCATGTCTTTTTACATTTACTCTGCCTATCCAACTGTATTCATGTGAGACCCACCACAAGATGTACATTTTGATAATTGTTAGATTTTTTTGACTGTCTTCCACAAAGAGAACACATTGCATGCTTTCTAAGGGAACTGAAATAGTGCTACTATTACATGATTCACCCTGGTTGTTTGTTCCAAGGCATCTTTTAATTCCTGAAGTGAATTAAAAGAACACATTTGGCTAACAATATGTTTGGACAATGTGCTCCTCTTGCATTCTAATTAAATACATGGAAAAAGCTGTAACACTTTACAATAACAGCAATCGAATAATGGTGTATTAATATGTAAACTAAACATTACCTTATTATGACTCAAGGATGAGTTAAGGCGCACGTTATTAACAAACTAACTTGAACTACAACTTGAGTCACTTGATTAGTGAATGTATTAATTACCATTTAATTTTAAGCTAAATTTAACCAACATTAACTTATAAGCTGGTTATGTATAATTATGTCATGACTTTACTTGGAGGGGCACATCACCATTAACACATCTTTAACTACTCATGGACTCCTGTGTTTAAACTGTTCTTGTTAATGTTGACATCTATTTTCTATTGTTATTCAGTGTAAACACACTAGATGGACATGCATAAGGAGATCATGAGTAGTTAAGAATGTGTTAATGAGGATGTGCCCCTCCAAGTAAAGTCACTATATAATTATACATTAACATATCATGAGTTCATGATAGTTAAATTAAGCAAACTAATGTGGTAATTGATATATTAACAAACAATGATGTACTAACAAGTCATTAAGGTAGCTGTTATTCACACATGCTCATGTGACTCATGCATTAATTCATCATTAGTTCATAATTAAGTAATGTTTAGTTTACATATTAACACATCATTATTCATGCACTATTACTGTAAAGTGTAACAAAATGCCTTCTATCGTATTACACATGCTCTCTGTTCTCTGTGCTGCTTCCTCCAGCAACAACTGCCATCATTTCAAGCACAACATTTAAGACTTACTTTTTAGGCATTTAATAATAGTGCAAAAACCTGTAATTTGAGGGAAGTAAATGTTCATAAGTTGCATTGAATGATTCATTTAAATACTTTCCTCCCTTAAAATGTGCATCGGACCAGAAACTCCAACAAATGCATATTCAGTAAGGTCAGGTGCAATAATAGCTGTGTGCATGCATTTTCAGTGCTATTTACTTTGCATGTTTAGTAAATACCGACTGATTTAACGGCAAAATGCCACTGGCACAAGCTGTTAGTAAATCTGGTGCTAAGTGTACCTGAAAACAGTGTTTTATAGCTGCTGAGCCTGTTTAAATACATTTCTAGAATCTTCACTTTTGCAATAAAAATGTTTGATGCTTCAAAAATGTAAACAAATTTTGATGTGTAGACTATATTAAACCAATTGATTTGAAGGGTTTTATTTTTAAGGAACTGCTTTCCCTGCCTTGCTTTGTGATGAGGCTCATTGTCCTTCATAATAATTGTTGGTGGGTTGAGCAATGAACCCAAAAGGAAACACATAGAAGGACTGACTGATCAATTTTAATCTTAATTTAATCTTTTTTCTAAAGCAATATAGACATGTTTTAGGAATTACATGTAACATTTTAATATGCTGACTAAAACTGTATTTTGCTTTAAATTAAATGTTTTTGTGTGTTCCAAAGAACAAAGGAAATCATATGAATGTGACATTTAAGGGATCAAACAAAGAAAATTGTAATCGGGGAGTGTGTATTGCCGGCAGCTAGTTCTCTGCAATTCTCACATGGCTGCTGCTGAAGCTCAGCAGGGCTGCATACCTGGATGGTAGACCACATGGGAAAGCTAGGTTGCTGCTGTAAGTGGTGTTAGTGAGACCAGCAGGGGGTGCTCAACCTTTGATCTGTGCGGGTCTTAACACCCCAGTATATTGATGGGGACTCTATACTGCTCAGTGAGCGTCATCTTTCGGATGAGATGTTAAAACCAAGGTTCTGGCTCTCTGTGGTTAAAAATTCCAGGATGTCCTTCGAAAAAGAGTAGGGGGTTAACCCCGGCATCCTAGCCAAATTTGCCCACTGGCCTCTGTCCATCATGGTCTCCTAATCATCCCCATATCATAATTGGCTTTATCACTTTGTCTCCTCTCCACCGGTCATCTGGTGTGTGATGTGCAGTCTGGAGCAATATGGCTGCCGATGCGTCATCCAGGTGGATGCTGCACACTGTGGTGGATGAGGAGATTCCCTCAAAAATTTGTAAAGCATTTTGAGTATCCAGAAAAGTATTATATAAATGTAAGAAATTATTATAATTATTATTTATTATTGAACTGTCACACATTTGTCTTTTTTTTGGAAGACTTAAATGCATTTATGACACTGAAAAATGCAATAATCTAGAATTTGTAATGACTGTACTGTAGCTTCAGCTATTGCTGAAAGTGTCTTCATCCTTTTTGGCCTTTATCTGAACAACCTGCTGTCGGAGGGTTTCGGTCACTTTAGAACAGATCACCCTCTTGCCAAGTCAGTCAGAGCTGGAAATTTAGAACTAAAAGGCCAAGAGCCAGGAATTTCAGCTGTGAGCATCATTTTTAAAAACACACAGTGTGTAATGTAGGCCACAGGGCTCGTTACAAATTTGCTTTCTACAATCGCTCTTTTATACGTTCCTCTAAAGTTCTGCCAAGCGGATCATTTTCAGCAAAGTTCTCTGATAGAGCATCATAAAATTACATGTAGATTAAAAAGGGAACTTAATTAATTACACCGCCTGCCAAGCCACATTCCCCATATGCTGGAATCACTCTGGTGTTTTATTAGATGTTGCAACTCAAAGCCTGTGCAAACGGTCAGTTGGCTAGCCAGAAAAGTGCACAGGCAAATTGCACTGGGGCAAAACTGGCAATGCAGGAGAGTGACTAGAACATGGCCTTCCATTTATCAAGCCTGACCCTATTTTGTAAGCCGACTGGCTGCGTACGAAGGGACCGATGTGAGGTCATTGTTGTTTTTGTATGGAATAATAATGAGCTGAGCTGTGACCGCTGCAGCTGATCCTGCATGTGTTTCCAGGAGCAATAATGAACAGAACACAAGTGTGTGTATGCTGGTGTATGTACAGTATGTGGCCCCGTTTGCCACCCTTTACTTTGGCCAACGGGTTGAAATTGTTGTATTGTCTGGAATAATCAGAATTCAGACCGTGACATGCTGCAGGTCTGATAATCTATTTCTAGTGGATAGCAAATAGGCAACACAGAATAAAGCACAGCCGGAGCATTTAAGAGGCCTGACCCATTTGGAGAGGACTTAACAATGCAAGGCTCCCTCGTCCTCCACCCACTGCTAACACTGCAGGTCTAATGTAGTGCGAGTCAAACGCTACAGTCAGTGCTTCAGGGCAGGAGAGCACCGGCCCATTAAGTTAACATAGAGAGCTACACATCAAGATCAGGGGGCATAGAAAGCAGAAAACGTAGAACAATTCATTGAAAGAAACTCTCTAGGTACACACTTAGACTGGGTTGAAAATATTGATTTCTTTCATTTCTCTGTTACTTATTTTGATTAGCTTATATCTGTTATTTGGGCATTTTCACACTTAGGCTTAGGCACACTAAAGGCTGGTGTATACTTTTGCATCAAGTGATCAGTGTGACCTACAGTGCATGCCTTGTGCCAAGCATTTATACTTCTGCATGCTGTTTGTGTTGCTCTACAATAACACTTCTGAAATGCTAGCTGGCAGTAGGTTTTTATGTTCCTCTGTGTCGAGTTTTTTCATGGGTGTTTTGTTTTTTTCTGAACGCTACCTTAATGTACAAGTAGCTAAAACTCGTCCATTCAGAGACAGAAACCGCCAGACGTGCAACAAATTTAATTAAAAGGTATACACACAACACAGCCACAGCCATATCACCCTGCAGCCCAAGACTGGTTACTCACTAAAGCTAAGCAGGGCTGAGCCTGGTCAGTACCTGGATGGGAGACCACATGGGAAACCTAGGTTGCTGTTGGAAAGGGTGTTAATGAGGCCAGCAGGGGGCGCTCAACCTGCAGTCTGTGTGAGTCCTAATGCCCAAGTAAAAGTGAAGGGGAAGCTATAATGTCAGTGGATGTTGTCCTTCGAATGAGACGTTAATCGAGGTCCTGACTCTCTGTGGTCATTAAAAATCCCATGGCACTTCTCGAAAAGAGTAGGGATGTAACCCCCGTGTCCTTCAATCGGCCCTTACGATCATGGCCTTCCAATCATCCCCATCCACCAAATTGGCTCTATCACTGCCTCTCCACTCCACCAATAGCTGGTGTGTGTTGAGAGTACTGGTGCCATTGTCCTGTGGCTGCTGTCGAATCATCTAAGTGGATGCTGCACACTGGTGGTGGTGTGAAGAGACAAACCCCACCCCACCCCCACCCCCTTGATTGTGAAGCGCTTTGAATGGCCATACACAATAAATGCGCTATATAAATACACATTACATTACATAGGTTTCCATCTGGAGCTCTTACATACTCTGTCCATCTGGCTTGCGGCTCACCACCCACAGTCGTCAGCGATACCAAGCTGACCAATGACAGAGCTTGCGCTATGCGTTGTTGCGACAGTGAGGGGTATGCGACCGCACGAAGGCTGTGCCGGACCATTCGCATGAGCTTAATGCAAAAGTATAAATCAGCCTTTAATTAGCCTTTAGGCACATTTAAGGCACTTGTTTTAAATGCTGGTGGCATAGTGATAATTTTAAAATTGAGAAGACATAATGTCAAGTCTTATAAGTCATATAACCAGGTTTTATTTTTGTTTATACCTGTTTGCTTAATATGTGTTTCATGATTATAAAAAGAGAAAAAAGAAGAAATAAATTGACATTATCCACTGTATATTGCATGATGTAAAAAATTTGATATTGCTGCCTTAAATAGTTAACTTGAAACACATTAACTTTTAGTCAAAATGGACTAAAAATATCAAGTTAAACTTTGTATAACTTTTTAGGTTTATTTGAAAGCTGATTAACCTTTTAAAATATGTTAAATTACAAAAAGACATGATTTGTGATCAGTGCATGTTGCACTTTACACTTTCAGAAAACAATGTGCAAAAATTGTACCTTGTACAACAGCATGTCATTGGGTATTACCCTTAATATTAATGACACCTTTATATGTTATTTACCACAAGAAAGTAACGATGTTTCAGAAATAAAATTTAAAATAGGTCAAATTACATTATTGCAAAAACATTATGCATTAAACTAACAAAACATGCCAGAGTATGTGGATCCTACACACAATATAAGTGCACATTTGTCCAGGTAACTCATCTATCTTTCATCGAAATTTGCAAATTTTTCAAAAAGAACATCAGACTGGATTGCTCACACAATTCAGAGACCACACATGCCAACTTGTGCTGTGTGAAAGAATGATTAAAACCCAACTACCACCACCATCACTACCACCTAAAAAGGTTCCAGGTAATCTAAAAAAAATTACAGCAGCTTGAAAGCAAAATCTGGATCAGTTCAGTTCAGCGAGAAAGCAGGCTGACCCAATGGACTACTGAACCAGGCTTTATCACAACCTTGAGTTTTTGTTTTGTTTCTATAGTCACAATATCTACAAATTCTTAAATCAAGAAGCAATTTCTAGACAAGAATAATGTTGTCTTGTTTCGAGAAATAATGTGTCAAAAATGTTTCCTTAAAACAAGCAAAATAATCTGCCAATAGGGTAAGAAAAAAAAATTTAAAAATCTTGTTTTCAATTTAAAATACGATTATTTTGCTTACCCCATTGGCAGATTATTTTGCTTGTTTAAAGAAAAAACTCAATTTATTTTGTCATAATATTTCTTAAATCAAGACAATAAGTTTTGCTTGTCTAGAAAAATGCTTCTTGGTTTAAGAATATTTAGATATTCAGACTAGAAACAAGTCAAAAAATTACAGTAAGTAGGAAAAGCATTTTTTGTAATATATTGTTTACATATTTTTCAAAATGTATTTTGTTTATATACATGTCATACAGTAATGGATTCTCACACATGCACATTTTATGTACTATAATTCAGTCTATGTTTTAGAAATAACATTTAAAAAAAATATTCAGACCAGATTATTGCAAAAGAACTATGAAAACTGAACTGAACTAAACTGAACTAACAAAACATGCCAGAGTATGTACACTCCTACACTCTCACATTATAAGTGCACATTTGTCCAGGTAGCTTATCTGTCTTTCATCAAAATTTGCTAATTATTCAACAAGAACAACAGACTGAATTGCTCACACAATTTGGAGACCGCATGCCAACTTGCACATGTGTGAAAGATGGAGTGAAAAGTATTTATTTATTTATTTTTATTTTTGCTGTGTTGAAGTCATCTCTTCTATGAGCATTGGGTGTAGTGTGGGCTGGGGCATGACTGACACATGAGTGATTAATTGGCATGAAAACGTGAACATGAAGTATAGACTATGATGTCTTTGAATTTTACATCATTCTGCATTGACATACAGTACATTGCTCCAGGAAAACCTCAATACATCTGTCCAATGAAAAACGTGGGAGATGAATTTACATGGGGGAGGACATGTTCCTCTCATATTTTGTGCATGTTCTCCCTTAGTTTTATTCATATAGGCATATATTAATAGCAATCAAAAACTTTTACAAAAAAAAAACAGGTAATCTGAAAGAAACTGTCTAGAGCATCTAGAAAGCAAAATCTATATCAGTTCAGTTCAGAGTGAAAGCAGGCTGACCCAATGGACTATTGAACCAGGCTTTATCACAATGCATAATGACTTCTATCAAACGCTGCATAAAAAGCAGCAGTTTTCAAATGCCTCATGTGTAAGGTTGAGTACTAAACCCAAAGTCAACATGGCACTGGTACCTATACGACCAATATGTTGAACAAATTCATAAAGCTGTTTTTGATGCCTCATTTTGGTGGAACGTAAACGTATGAGATGTCGATTGAAATCAAAGGCACAAGAGGCAGAGGATTGGAAACATGTTTCTTTGTGTGAAGAAATCAATAGACTATGGTTTTTTTAAACATGAGCTTTATTGTTTAAACTAAAATAAGCTGAAACAACACAACTGACCCTTCACTAAGCCACACCTAAAAACTGGAACACACCAATCATGGCTTAACAACCATAGCTACGCGCATGAGGTCTGTCAAGCTTTCGAGCGAGGGAAATAAGCCAAAGCATTGTACATATGGACTGTGCAAATCTGATACCTGGTATCCTAAAAGTTTGGACAGGGTGGTGGAATTTTTTTCCCTTTCCAAATCCTAGAACCCAAGTAGAAAAATGTCAGCGTGGATCAAGCTGTGTGAGGGGCCATAAAAACAGCACAATTCAGTCATATTTCCATCTGTTTCAAGCAACATATTTTTTGATTACATATTAACAGAACAAAACAGAGATATGATCACAAACTGGGCACTTGCGATCAATTAATATATTAATATATATACTTCACCCGCAGCTGTTTTTCAGTAATTTATATCCCTTATGTCCATGTCAGAGCTGCAATTCACCAATGTTTTCATCAGTCTTTTAGAGTTTATTGGTCATTGGGGACGGCATTATAGCGGGTTAGTGTCTGCTTTTCTTTGGTATCGAATTAATATTTTCTGGTAGGGAAAATCTATTTGTTCACTTCTGCTATTTATACTTTGATTTGCATTTCAATTTATTTAATTTTTATTGTGGTATACAATAGAAACTGTATAAAACACACATGCTGACATACTGTACATTGTTATGGGTCAATGATGCTAAAATTTGGCACAAATCCATAAATTTCCACTTTTTTGGCTGTTCTATGAGTGAATTATGTAGAAGCACTCTCCATGCGTGTTTCCTCGTCAGTTAGTAATGCTATATTTCATTGCACAACAATTAGTCTATCAGGCTTTTTAGCTAAAAAAGTGAAATCACTGTTTAATTGCTTATTATTAGATTATTTTTTAATTTCACCTATCCTGCTGTGCATGAACTGAGCTGTTGAATGGTCAGCGTATGAGGCGGCTAGGCTTTAGCTTCAGTTTTGATGCAATTATTTTCTAATCGGTTGCGTATTATGTCGTGACTCGTGAATATACATCTGTAATGCAAACTGAAGTCCTTTTTTGTCTAGCTTTCTCAGATATCTCAGCTGTTTGCCAAAAATGACTAATTATATTCCTGGCAATGCCTGACACTGGCATATACATATTGTAATAGACATGCCAGGCACAAAAGCTTTACAGGCGTAACAACAGTAACTAAGGTGGGTGGGACTTAGCGAAGGGTCAATTCTTGAGTTAGTTTTTTCTTTGAGGACAACTTAATTGTTTTATTTTCAATCCACTTAAATGTGTAAAGAAAATTAGTAAGTTAACATAATTTCTTCATGTTGTCCTAACACAAATCGAGTGTGTGGAACTCGAAATAATTTATGGCTAAAATTATAAAAGTGAATCTATACAGGTTTTTTTCATGATATAAAATAGTAAATATTTTTGTTTTTTATATGTAAATACTAAATATGTAAGAATTTTACACTTTAAATGTTTCGATTTGTCAGTTTTGTAGCTGCAAATAAACCATGTATAAACAGTAAGACCAGGCTTGACATGACAACTGACTGCCTCAATGAAATGGCAGCCATCATCAGTTCTGCTTTACTGCTTTCTGCTTTTGCTAGTTTGAGCATAAATTAAATATTAACAAAGGTTGAATAGACACAGTAAACTAACCTGTCTAAATGTATTGTTCCATGCAACTGCTCAATCAGTATTTAAATTAAGGAAAGGCCTCAATAACAACAGTTTGGAAACATTACATCAATGGCCCAAACTCAGTTGTCAATACCTAAATATGCACTACATTACATAATCATATTTTTTTTTCATATTTAATGTAAAAAATTTAATGTTTAAAATAAATCAGAAAATGTTGTTTCTAAAATCACCTAAAAGTATATTTGTGTCATTGTTACATGCTGCGTACTATACCGTAATTTATGCATAATTACAACCAATATGGCTAAACCAAACACAAATCCTAACCCTATAAGAATGTTGGTTATTAAAAAATATTACAATTACATATAATACATCAAAAAATAAGTTTCATTCTACATATTCTACATTTTAAATTATTTAAAGTTCTTCCGTTTAAACTCTGCCTCCTTCTTCCCAATAGCCAGACAGCCATCTGACCTTGCTACAGTAACATAAATTAGTTACATGTACTAACTGTATTATTAGGGTATATTATTAATGTGTGTTAGTTGCAGGTAATTATGCATAATTAATTGTAATTACTATAGTAAGTACACAGAGCCTGTGTAACGAAAAAGTTTTTTTTTTATGTTTGTATACAAATCCAATGTTAATTTTAACCTTTCATATTACCGCCTAAGGATTCCTAAGTAGTTCTTGAGTTCCAGCAGAGAGATTATTACCTGACTTGAAACTTGAATGAAATCATGAAATCTGTTCCAGACAAACACAATAAAATGTTGCCAAAATGATCAGAAATGCAAAACTACTCTTGTCTTTTGCCTGAACGAGTGAACTGCCATTTGGTCTGACTATTTTCCTACCAATTTCCAAGTGAAATCACTCTTCAGCGAGTGTTTGAAATGCACTGTGGTCCTTTCCTGGAGAGCAGCAATCTAAGTCATTTGAAATTTATTTGAAAACCAAGTGCCATTTTTGAACAGTGACACTTCAAAAGCTTTTCTGTTTTATTGTAAGACACCAAATCTTTTGGGAGAGTCTTTGATATTCTCATTGAAGCTGTATAGACACCTCTCTCAGCTCCAGATAATGTAACTCGGAGACATTGACATATAAGCTTGTTCCTTTCATCCGATCATATAAGGTCCTGAAGACTAAAGCTTTATTTAAATAAAGAAATCAAGTAACCTATTTTTGTTTTGTTTTTAACTTTTTTGTTGAACCAAATCCTCCAACATGATAAAACTCTTTTGCCAGGGAATAAAACATAAGATCTTGGGTTCAGTTTCAAGGGAATGCATGAACTGATCAAATGCACACCTTTGGATAAAAGCATCTGCCAAATGCATTGAAGTATATGTGTTCGTTTTTTGCACAGTTCTGTGTAGTTGTAGTTCATACTTTGTAGTTATAGGAAAAATATCCTGTTTGTGTTAAATGAGTTAATTTTGCTAGTTGTATTGTGACTCATCTTTAATAAAACTTACCAAATTGCTGAATTAAATAACATTTTATATTTAAGTGTTTTGTTTTTGATGGCCTCCATTAAACTTGACTAATAGGGGTGCTCAAAGTGTATTGAGATATGCTCAATCCAGGCTCATTCTGATTACGTACCCCTGTATACATTTCTGGACAGTGCCATATACATCCCAGGAGGTACGTTTTTTGCAGTTTTTGTTTTTGCGAATGCATCAGAGGCCTGTGTATGCTTTTTTGAATCTCTAATTTTTTCTTGCGAGTGCCATTCTCGCCTGCTGTTCTCACGTAAATCCACCAGAGGCCGCTGTCGTCTGACTGACTGAACAACCAAACGATAGCCCCACCAACCCCCTTCCCAATAGTGTTTTAAAAAGCACTGATTAACCAGCTCGCACCCACTTCTCTAAACCCAACCGATAGTGTGTTGAAAAGCAATCTAGAAAAAGCAAAACCTCAGGGAAGCCTGATTTTTACCACATTTTCAGATTTTATCACATTCTCACCCTGTTATTTACTTGTTTGTATTATTTTTTGGCTTTTGTTTTCATCTTACCTGCTTTCTGGAGCTGTCCTTTTCCAGACTCAAACCCCAACTCTGCTCTCTGTCTCAAATCCTCCGATACACGCAACGAGCCACTGGACTAACTGGTAACATTAGAAAAGGCGTCCATACAGAGGTAAGCGGTCAGCTAGTATTGTGAAAAGAATCAGCATAATACCACCCTGTAGTGTTCATTTTAAAGACGAAATGCAGCTATACGTACCTCTGGCTAAATAATTTGTGATCTCTAGAAATTTACATAGGGGTATGTTTTCAGAATAAGACTATGTTGAATATGCTAGTGTCCTCATATATATGGGTGACACTTTGGATAAAGTGACTGCATACTAATATTGAAGTCAGTAGTTCTAACAATCACAAAGTTAAAGCTGTTTTTATGTTTTTTTTTTCCCATGTTATATTCCATGTAAAGCAATTTTTAAGGCTCATTGACCCCCGTACAGGATAATTATCAGGTGGGATTACCACTGGGGTTTAATCCCTCTTGATAAACAAAGGGCACAAATGTAAATTTGTACACTGACACATAAATCATCAGACATAAAAGCGTAAATAAAAAATACATTTAAAATGTAAAAACGGTTTAATGCACCACTTTAAATCTGGCCTACAAGACGACATTGGTGGTTTTGTTCCTGTACCCTGAGCTGCTGAAATTTCGACTTGGCAGCACTCAAGCACAAAACAATCTAGCTGAGCACACCAGAATACCAGAATGGTGAGTTTCATTTCACTTAATTTTCTTTTCTGACTAAACAGATGTGGAAAATGTGTTAAAAAGTCAAAAAGCTTACGCGATAAATACAAAAGGGAAAGTATGAGGGTGACTTCTGTGCAACAAACGAGTGTCAGAAGTGTAAAGTTGGGCAGCGTCACCATTATGAGTATTCAGAGGTTGGTGATGTGTGTTTTAGACAAAATGTAAACTTTTTTTTTGGATTGGATCTGATTAAGCAAAATTAAAAAAAAAAAAAAAACAAAGGTTCACCAGGGTGGATAGAGTGTGCATTTACATCATTCTAAGATAAGGATTCAAATAATATAAGGTATGTGTATTCACAACAGGAAAGTCCTTTAGTTCTCTTGCTATGGTTTGGATGACTTGATTTTTTATTTTAATTTTTTGTGTGATTTATACTTTCACACTGCCCTTGTTGCATTTTTTGCAAGTAAACCAGAAATTGTAAACTAAATCACACGTTACTCTAGCCCTCAGGGACTGCTCACAATTTATGTCTTTTGCTCACACAAGCTCTTTATTTTAGATTTAAATTGATGCTCACAAATAGAGAGCAACATGATCGTCAAATGTTTATCCCACATTTTAGTTAATGAGCAGTTTTCTCAGGTTTTTGCATGCAGCTTCAGTAAATTTACTATTTTGGAAACGTATAGGTTACTTTAATTGCCTTTAAAGTGAAATAACTAACATAAACACAGAGAAAAACGTCTGAGAAATAAAAAATTTTTATGTAATTTTCAGACAGCACTTGGTTTTTGCATTTAATCTCTTCATATGTAAATGAAACAAATATCATGTTTATGTTGTGCATTTATCTTATTAGTCTCATGCTAGCAACCAGTGATGAGCAAAAATACATTGAAATGTATTTTAAAATAAAATACAAAATACCTCACTTTTACATGTATCAAAATAAACTACAAAAGGAAACACTTTATTTTGATGGTCCATTGGAGTATTAGTAGACTGTCTGCTTAATATCTGTTGACACTGACATTTAACAGTCCTTCAACAGACATTTAACTGACTATAAGTAACTTTGCAATTACATGTCAACTTACACTAACCCTAACCCCAACCCCAACCCCAACCTAACAGTCTACTTATAATCTAATGATAATTAGTTGCAATGTAACTTAAATTCAACAAACGGACCGTCAAAATAAAGTGTGACCCTACAAAATACAGCAGCCACACATGTATCAAAATAAAATACTGTATTTTGTATTTTAAAAATACTACAAAATACTTTTACAAGGGAGCATCAAATTGTTTCGCAAACCTTTAATCAATAGGCATATTTGATCAATACCTTCACCCTTAAACTGACTTTCACTTTCATTTTAGCATACATTTTGTACAAATTTCATACATAAAGTCCTGTCTTGAAGATGATCTGTTTAATCACTGTAAAAACCATGTAATGCAGATAATGAGTTGGAATAAAGTACTTATTGTGTTTCCATCAATTGCATGGCCAATGAATTTGCAACCATCTCTTAACAGTCTTATATTTTAAAAGGGTGATATATGAAGATGTTATATTATTAGTAGGGCTGTCAAAATTAGCGCGTTAACGCACCAGATTAATTTGAAATATTTAACGCGTTAAAAAAAATTTACGCATTTAACGCAGTTGCAGTTTTTTTTTAATTTCCTGTTGTGGACGACGTGTGTTCAGGGCCGGCGCGTCCGTAGAGGCGACCTAGGCGGCCGTAGAATAGTGAGCGAACCCCCCCTGTTCTCACTTTCATCCGCGACACCCACCCACCCCCTCCCTCCCGGTCCTTCCTTTCATCCTTCCTTTCATTGATAAAATCAAGGAAGCGCTTTTAGAAGGAAAGTTTCAGTATAAAACAACTAAGGTTGCATCACCTGAAGGGAGTGCGCTGTGCTGTACTGTGTGTTTTCTCTCTCTCTCTCTCTCTCTCTCTCTCTCTGTGTGTGTGTGTGTGTGTGTGTGTGTGTGTGTGCGCACGCCCTGATAATGTCAATAGACTGGACTGTCTTAGCAACTGGCTAAATGTTAAGGAGGACTGAGCAAAATTGTTTCTACTTTATAATTAATGTTCTCAACTTGCAATACAACTTTACAATGAATACAATTGTTTGTAATTAATACTTTATTATTATTATTATTATTATTATTATTATTATTATTATTATTATT
>CAIGQZ010001469.1:189040-202971 GCA_903798205.1 Danio tinwini | reverse complement strand
AAAAAATACAAATAAAAATGAATGAATCAGTTTTATTAGGCATATTTACCCTAAACTGGGCAATCGAATATAATTTCACTCATTCAATATAAAGTAAATAACATATTTATCAACACCAACTAATCTCCAATAAAAAATAAATAAAAAAATACATTATGCAGCATTAACCTACCACGTATTGTTGCACACCTCATGGAGTCGAACTCATCGGTGAACTCACCGGTGATCCAGTTTGACCAATACCTGAGTGATGTTAAACTCGCCGTTGAATGGAAGTCAAGTTGACCCATGTATTCTTATTTACAGTTGTCTCAACCCTGTTTATAGACACTTTTCCTGTTTATAGACGCTTTTCATGAACAAAACAAAAATAAAACTGCAATAATAGGCGTAAACCAGCTTTAAAAAATTTCGTTGACATCTATTGGTAATTATATAAGGCTTTGAGCATCTTCATATGACGCCTCAGGGCAATCCATTGAAAGCAATGGAATTCCTTTTGCGTCGGTATAGTGACGCCAGGGGGCACCTTCGACGTATTCATACTGACGCGCAAGGTGCTTGACCATGCTTCAGATTTTGATACCTTCGGGGTGAGAATGGGTTGTCTCACCACTTGGATTTTCTGGAGCCAGCCCCCCAAGGCAAGTCGATGAATTACAGTTTTAGTTACTTCCGTATTGGCTTCCTGAGGGAGTGCTGGAGGTTGCCGCTTGGTTTTAACCAGTGATTTATTAAACATACAGGGTGAACATCATAAATCAGCCACAACAGATTACCTCGTGCATTTTCTCTCTCTGTCTTTCCTCTCTCTCGCGCACGCGCGCACTCGCGGGTCTCTAATCCCGCGATGCTATTCCCGATCCTAAAGGTACAGAACATTAGTTTCACTTTAAATTTTACTCCCTACATATTACTCCCTTATCCTACAAGAAATATGACTTTGTCATTTCTATGACACAGTTCAGCACAAAACTGTATATATGCTTAACATCCAATGTTACACAAAATTGTATATAAAAAATAATAATAAAAAAAATTTTATACTTTCAAAAATATGTCTAACCATGAGCAACATAAATCACATAGCACCATAAGACATCAGTATATAATAAAACCTTGCATTAACTATTAGACGTATAAAGCAGTACATCAAACAAGTACAGATAATAGACAAAAATCTTTCAAATGTAAGGCGTTTGGGGCTGTGATTGTAACTGAGGAAGTTCCAATGGAACCGGAAGTGTAGGTAGTCCTGGAGGTACAGGTGTAATGTGGGTGGTAGGAGCCCTGACAATGTATTTAGAGTGTATGGCTGAGTAGGGGAGGGTGTAAGGGTATGAGTGTTCTGCATGTCAGTAATGTGTGGTTTCATGCGATTGTAATGAATTATTTTTGCTTTTGCATGAGGTTTAGATATATCACAGACTTCAAAATTAACTGGGGTGGAACTACCAATGGGGCATATGGATTGTAAATCTTCAAAAGGGCCTACCCAACATGGATGAAGTTTGTTGTGGTGGTGTGCAGGGTCATTCACTAAAACCAAGTCACCCTTGTTATACGGAGTGTACTTCAAATGACGATCATAGTTCGGGGGTTGTTGTTCTTGAGCCTTATCTCGGAAAGCAATCGCAGAACGATAAGCACATGCTAGTCTTTTATGCACTGTGTTGGCATTTGCTGTGGGGGTTGCCAGCTGTTGCTGAACAGGAAGCATTATTGTCCTGAAGTAGTGTGTCTACAGGAACACGGGCCTCTTTGCCATGAGCTAGAAAGAAAGGTGTTAGCCCAGTGCTAGTGTCCTTAGTGGTGTTATAAGCCAACGCAACCTGTGGGAGATACTTGTTTCACTCTGAAACCAAAAAGACTTTTGGAAAGTTCACCTTTTAACATGCGATTAAAACGCTTAACAGCTCCATCACACTGCGCATGATAAGGGGATTACTAAGCTTTTTGATTGATAGCAAGTTACAAAGGTGCTTTATAAGGTCAGATTCGAACTGCCTGCCCTGATCCGAGTGTAGGGCCTCAGGGACACTATGCTGTGTTATATAGTGGTCAAAGATAAAAACTGCCACTTTGTGAGCTGTCTGATCTTTTAGTGGGTAGAGATTGATAAACTTGGTAAATAGGTCCATCATTACTAGGGCATAACGATAACCCTTAGTGGAAACAGGCAACTCTGTTATGTCTGCAGCCACTATTTGGAATGGACGGTCAGGAGTAATAGGAATGAGTAGTGCCTGCAGCCTGGGCACAGGAGAACATCTTATTTGCAAGTCGTACATTGAGAGCAATGTTTGACTATGTCTGAAGACATATAAGGCCAGTAAAAGGACCCCATAGCTCTGTTTAATGTTTTTGCCTGACCATAATGACCAACTGATGGATGTCCATGGACATAATAGAGTATTTCAGGAACCAATGATATGGGAATGACCACTTGAAAGGTATCCTTTCTAAAAGAGTTATGCAAGTGTCTGCCTAACGCACCATTGTGAATAATTAGTCGACTAAACTGTGTCCACAGTTTTCTGAGGTATGGGGAAGCCTCACGTAATCCCCACAAAGGTGGTCTGTGCCCTTTTTCCATCCAAGTGAAAACAAGAGCTTTGTTAGTTAGATCTGGATCTAACTTTTGATTTTCTATCACATTCCAATCACTTTGAATTAAAATAAGATTTGCTGTTGTGTTACTTGGAGTGGTTGTCGACAAAGAACATTTTTGTTCATCTGCAAAGTTTGCGCTGAAGGTGTGAGCTGAAGCCCACCTTGCTTGCAAAGGTGTTAATGTGGTCTGAGTTGCTACTGAAAAGGTGGACACGTTGCCCTGAATGTAACTGTCAGATTCTACAGGTTTATTATCTGGCCAACTGGACATAGCATCTGCATTAAGGTGTTTAACTTCCTCTTGATGAGTGACATGCCAATCATTTAAGTCCATGATCCGTGATGATAGTGAAAGAGTGACAAGCAAGGTAGTGCCGAAAGTGGCAAACTGACCAAACAATGGCATACAATTCTCTGTCAAATGTTGACCATTTTCATTCTGCAGCAGAAAAGACATGACTGGCGTATGCAATTACATGTTTTTTTTTCCTTTTTTCTTTTGTGAAAGGACTGTGTAAAGAAAAGAAGCCGAAAATTTTGGAAAGGCTATAATTGGTGATGAAGTCAGCGCCTGTTTCAGTACAAGAAAAGCTTCATTTGCTTCAACTGACCAAGTGAATGGCACTCCCTTGTGTGTAAGGTAGTACAAGGGTTCAGCCATCTTAGCGAATTGTTTAATGAATCAACGAAAATAGGAACACAGATCTAGAAAAGCCCTGACCTGTGTGGCTGATATTGGAATTGGCCATGTCTCCACTTTATGTTTGATGGGTCTGGCTCAATCCTGGCACTGGAAACACGGTGGCCCAGAAAAGTAACAGAGGAGCATGCTAACTGGCACTCGGATGGCTTAAGTTTTAGACAAGTGTAACCCACACGTATGGTAAATAATTTAATTCAATTTAGTGTAAACAAAGTAAATGTAGTTGGACCAGTTCAATCAGAAGATAAGTTTGCCCGTGGCAAGAGATGATTTCAACAGCAAGGACAAATTATGACACCAAAGGTTGAGGTAAGAAGAAAATGTATTTGACCAAACAAACTAACAAAATAAATAAATAAAAGCTAACAGGGACAGAAGTATTAAAGGTTTCACTAACGTGTTTTTTTTTCCTTTTCAGAGATGTGACTTTTGTAGCTACTCTATGGTAAGTATAGACTAGGTTTTAGTTTAATTATTAGTTCAAAATGTAGTTAATGTAAATCTAATTTGTTCTGCTCTTGCATAAACCTCATTTAGTTAAACCAATTAACTCTTAAACACTCCAAACAATATACAAAAACTTCAAACAGGATAGGAATTATTAAGGCATAAACTCATTTATAACCCAGAAAATTCTGTGGTTTTAGAGATTGCCCTAAATCAGTTCTTGTCCAGTTCCAAGGGCACAATGAGAAGAAGAATAATAAATAAAAGAAAGAAGAAAAAATCCTTGAGTGCGATGCAATCAGTTTATGCTGATCCAGGATGAAAGAAAAAAAAATAGAAAGTGTTTATCGTGCAGTTCTGTCCTACCAGTTAACGACACGCAATTCAGATCCAATATGTTTGCAACAGGTGTTCCCAAAGATTCGCACAATAGATGGCTCGCCAGTCCAACCCCACCGAGGCACACACAGAACGGCAAGAAGGAGTTGAGACGATTCACAGGTCCGTACAAATCCAGAAGACACTCAGCAGATGAACTCCAGAACTCATCTCAGATGATAACGCACACACAACTAAAAAAACCTGGCCAAGGAACTCATACACATGTACACCAACTTTTGATGATGAAACGTGTTCAAAAGACGTCACTCCCAACTGGCTTTTCTGATGTTCAGTTCTCGCTCTAGATGAGGCGTTAAAACCTCTCGAAGCAGCGTCTAACGTCTGCTCGCATCGAAGTCTCACAGGAAAAGAAAGTGTTCACGAACTTTCTATTGTCTAAAATGGCGCGGCCGCGGATATGCGGTGACGCGCGCGATGACGTCATTTCAGCACGATCTCATAACTTCCAGAGGTGAGATATACAGTATTAAAATCACTTTTATAACATTAATATATATATAATCTACCTATTTTTACAACGATATAAGTTGTTAATGAATGATATTAATGTTTTTAGAGCTTGATATATGTATGTGTATGTGTATAAAAAAATATATAAAATCTGTACTTCATTTTGGGCTATCTGTTTCTATTTACTAGTAACCTGAGTTACACAAGCCATACGAAACCTCTCGAAAACTTTACACGTTTGCTGTGGGTGTTGTGAGAAATCAGCACTGTAGATGATAATATCATCTAAGTAGCTCAAACAAATGCTCCAGTGCAGACCTCGAAGCACAAGTTCCATTAGCCGCTGGAAACTGGGTGGTGCATTAGAGATGCCCATTAGTATCATGCAAAATTGAAATAACCCAGCACCAGTGGAAAAGGCTGTCTTCTCTTTATCCCTAGGGTTAAGTGGAATTTGCCAGTAGTCGGCAGTCAAGTCAATTGTGCTAAACACTCTGGCTCCAGAAAGCCTATCAAGGGTGTCATCCACCCGAGAAAGAGGGTGCGAGTCTTTAATGGTAACATCATTGAGACGTCTATAATCAACACAGAACCGGAGTGTGCCATCTTTTTTTCGAACAAGAACAACCGGTGCTGACCATGGATTTTGAGACTCCTCAGTGATGTTGTGGTCTAAGAGCTTTGTCACCTCTTGTTGCAGTACAGCCTGAGTAGCTGGTGATGTTCTATATGGGCAAAGTTTTATTGGAGCTGCGTTACCAGTGTTAATGTTATGTGTGATCAAGTTTGTCTTGCCATAGTCATAAAAATGAACACTAAAATGTCAGAAAATTATGTCAGCAGGCTCTTAAGCTCTACTTGCTCATCAGCATTTAGTTGACCATCCTCCAAATGCACATACGACATTGGGTGGCCATGGAGAGCTTCACTAAAAGTCACACTAAGACTAATGCATACTCATCATGTGCATTGCCAGTGACTGAGAAAATCTGACCTAATAGGCATCCAGCATCAAGAGAGACTCGTTCATTAGTTGGGTTCACAACTTGAACCATGCCCCTCCCTTTTTGAACAGTGGTCAATGTTCGAGCTACACCTGTGTAGTCATAAGTCATAAGTGGAGGATGTTGTGGTTCCAGTATACCCTAATATGTGTCAGTGAAAAAATTTGCAACTCCCTTATCTTTGACTGAAATTGGGACTATCAATGTCACTTGAGCGACAGTGACTGCAGAACTTTGCACTGGAATGAGTGACTGAGGTGGTGAAAAGGGCACTAAAGTGTTAGGTAGTTCTAAATGCACAAGTGTTATGTTAACAGTGACATTGTGCTCAATTAAGAAATCCCATCCTATTAATACAGGGTAAGTGGCGGTGTGAACTACATGGAAAACATGGGAAAATGTGTCATCTCCAATATGTATTAGAGCTGTCACAGATCCAAGTATGGCTGTCCAGTTACTGACGACGCTAACACGAATGACCTGCTGATAGATTGAGTAGACAAAGCTGAAATGGATCTAAGGCAGTCACCTGTAATGAGTGAGACCCGAGTTCATGTCACTGTGTTAGTTGGTGAATGCTGGTTCAACATCACAGGCATAACAGCTGAAGTGTTAGCAACACTGATGGCCAGCTGAGCATGTTCGCACTGAGTGGCAATTTTTAAGGCATTTTCTAAAGTCACAGCGCCATGCTCATGGATTTTAAGTTGAAGAGATGGGCCTAAACCAGTCACAAAATGCCGAAAAATCGTACAATTCCGTGCTGCTGCATCATATTGTGGAAGTGCTTCGGTCACTAAATTTGTGAGCTCAGCAGCATAAACGTCCAGAGGTTCTTGTGGTTTACATGGACGTGCATTCAACAATGTCTGAAAAGTAGCCAAAAATATTGTATGGCTATAAACAGGGGTCGAACTGGCCTTAGATATTGCATAATCAGCTTTCACATCAATAAGCAAAAGCAGGACTAGTAGGTTTACCAGGAAGAAGTTTGGCCTTATTCCGTGGTACAGCTAAGACATTAAGAGCAACCTGAAACCTCTGTATCCATGCGCTAAATGGCTCTGTACCATCATCAGAAAAAGAAGAATGTCAATTTTAAATGGCAGGTGTGTGTTTGCTGCATCCGCCAGATGCCTGTCTCCTTGTGCAGCAGCTGCTTCAAGCTCTTTGTCCGCCATTGTTGTTGAAAAAAAAACAACGCACGTAATCCAAACTTGCAAGCAAAAAGAGCACATTAAAAAATACACCGAAAATTTATCAACGTCTCTGCAGGTTAAAGTGGTGATGCTCCCCTCGTTTAATATGAGAAAACTAGTGTCCCAGCAAAAGAAGCCAACCACAGCTGCCACCAGTGTAACGCATGATGGTCTTTAGATGTAAACTTTCCAGTTCTCACCACACGTAGTCTCGTGGGTTCTTTGGCTTAGTTGTAAGAAGCACACGCGGAGCTCAATCGGCAGGTATTAGCCAGTGATTTATTAATACACACAGGGTGAACATAATAAATCAGCAACAACAGATTACCTAGTGCAATTTCTCTCTCTCTCTCTGTCTCTCCTCTGTGCACGCGATCTCACTCACGGGTCTCTGATCCCGCGATACTATTCCCTATCTTAAAGGTACAGAACATTAGTTTCACTTTAAATTTCACTCCCTACAGATTTGTAGTTGGTTGATTTAAATGCCCTCATGTGTTGAACAAGTCGCAGTGACTGTGTTATTTGAAGCAGTCACAATGAGCATATTTCATAGTAAAGAAGACAATTAAATTTGGGGGTAAAATCATGGTAAGTGAGCTAAATTTGTTATTTAAACAAAATCGAAGACATATTCATGTCTCTAAAACATGTTTATATAATGGAGTAATATTTTGAAATACATTTGAAATACTTTATTAAATTTTGAATCTTTTTTAAATACAAAATGTAAATCATTCTTTGTTGCTTTCACACAAAAATGTACGCAATTAAAGGGGTGGTCCAGAGTGTATTTTTAAGGCTTGGTTGTGTTTATAAGATGCAAAGTAATGTGTGCTCATGCTTCATTTGTAGAAAATCATGTTATTTTTTCATATATCTTATTTGATTATGTACAGCTACTCAGCTAACATGAAAACAACGGTCATATTTCCTAGTTCCTCTGAAAGGTTCACCCTCAAGAGGCTCTGATTGGTCAGCTAATATAATGTGCTGGGATTCGCAGATCAGCTACCTGTGCCAGGAAAAGCATCACACCCCTACAAGCATGCGCTTTTGCATTGTGTAAATACTGTCAGTCAAAGTAGCTGTTAGCCGTATCAGTTTGTGTATGAATCAGACAGAAAATGACGCAGAGGACAAAGCTGAACCTCACACCTGCTCTCTAAAATAAAATCTAACAAGTGTCTTTTACGTATATTTGGAATAAGCATGTGTAGGTACTATGAAACATTCACATATCTTTTCATTATTTGAGATGTAGAACGAAAGGAAAGCGGACACTGAGAGAGGCACTGCAGCGCTGGTAAAGGTTGTGGGTGTTTACAGCGGTTTAAATGATAAATATGAATTTATAGCTTAATTGTTAACAATGCCAAACAGCATTTCCTGATGTTTACATCCTTGTTTACGTCCTTGCTACAACATACTGTTAACAATAGAAACTGTGCATGTAATAGATCAAAAATACTTACAGGTTGTGGCTCACAATCCACAGCTTCGTCTATTATGGCTGTAGGAGTTTTTAGCCGAATCCAGCACTGAACTGGGAGAGATTCTGGAAGCTGTTCTTTGTCAAATGCTAGCTATATATTTTTTATAATTCTCTGGAACCTAATTAAAATTAAATTGCAAGCGCTTCTCTCTTTGTGTCATGTCCTTTGGAAGCCCAAATACAAGCTCTGTGGAAATAGCAGCGTTTGGACGGCATTTTATCTTTCTCTGCTACATTACAGCATTACAGCACCTCCTGCCACACCTCTTTGCTGCACAGGGTGTATGTACATGGTGAATGCACATAACATGAAGCGCTTGTGATCGCAAAATTTCGTTCACTATAGGCTTTGCTAAGCTAACTCTGTAAAAGCCACTGTTTCTCTTTGCATTAAACTTTGAGCATATTACATTCAGAGAAGTTGTTTATGTTCATACAGTACACATAAACTTAAGTTTAAAATATGATATCGTAGTGAACCACCCCTTAACACATATTTTTTTCATACTTTGTCCCAAACACTAATGTCATTTATACTCTATCAGCTGTGAAAAAAAATAAATAGATAAAAACATGGTTTTCTTGACCATGTTGTAAAGCAAGGGCTATCATTGAGAGCCAAATATTCACAGTTTCAGTTACATCTCAGTTACAGAGATCAGCATCCTTTAATGATAAGGAAACTATGTATGTATTGTACATACAATACAATGTCTATCACATGTACCGACATGTGGATTAAAGTACATTACAGTACATGACAGGATTTGTTTTGTAGTGCAATTCAAAGCTTGACTCTCTAACTTGCAGTTTAGCCTCTTTTTTATCTTTTTTTTCTTTTAAAAGCGATTAAGAAAAACTTAACAATGTTTTAACAATGTTTGCAACAAATCACTGCATCCTTTTATTCTTATGACAGTAAAAAGGTAGTAAATGTAAAATTTCTTACCACTGATGACAAGAAAGCTCCATGTTTTTTAGGCCGGTGTGCTATAGACTGAAGTGTATGTTTTCTGAATGAGAATTGCTGTCAGTGCTTAGGTGAAGCAAGCTTATTTTGAGACGTATATGAACTGTTGTGCTGGTCTGTGAAAGTTATGGAGGAGAGCTGAATCGTTTGGCCAAGAGTCATGTTGGTTTCTTTAATACTGTACAATGCTTGTTAGTAGTTGAAAAAAAAACTGAAAAGATCTGCCATCTGTTAGTCGCTGATTTTCTCGCCCCCCTCTTCATTTTATTAGGTACACCCTGCTAGTAACCTTTCGCCTTTAGAACTGCTGTAACTCTTCATGGCACAGATTCAACAAGCTGTTGGAAATATTTCCTGTAGTTTTGGTCCATATTGACATGATCGCACATTTGTCCACTATACTGCACATTCATGATCCAAATCTTCTGTTCAGCACGCCTCAAAGGTGCTCTCCTGAAGATTGTGGAGACCATTTAAGTAGAGTGAAGTCATTGTCATTTTCTAAAAAATTAATAAACAACCTGAGATAATGTGAGCTATTTGCCGTTGTCCTGCTGAAAGCAGCCATCACAGGATGGTCATAAAGAGATGGATATGGACAGCAGCAATCCCTGGTGAAAAAAAAGTATACTAAATTGTATTGCAAATATATTTTTAATTCCAATAGTACATTGAAAGTATACTAACCAAAAAGTTTACTTAATTTAAATATATTAAAAGTGTATTATTACAATACTTTTATATATAACTTTTAACACACTTAAAAATAATTGTAATTTAGTATTTTTTCTAAAAATATATTTCAGAAAAATGCACTTTAATTAAATGCTTAGCTTATTTTTTACAAGTGTATTTATTTAGCATTTGATGGTAATATATTTTTGTATTATTTTAACTATGCTTTGAAAATGAACTTTGTAAGAATGTTCAAAGCACATTATTAAATAAATAGAAGTTGTATACTTTGTTAAATATTGTAGTAATTTTAGTATAAGTTTTCAAAGTAATTTTTCATAAGTTTTCAAAGTATAAAGTTCATTATACTTTTAGAAAGTAATGAAATACAGTATGTCAAATGCATTCAAAGCCCATTTAAAACATTTGTAAATAACCCTTAAATAACATAAATAATGCCATTTTTAAACAAGAAATTCACAGACGGCGCTTGTAAGTTAGTGCTCGTGAATTTGTTTTAGTATAACATTAGTTCCTGAAAAAAGAAAGGCAATTTTCTGTTAACTTTAACTGTTTACTGCTCTCTCTATTTCAGCACAATATTGAAGTGAAGGTGAAGTACTACACGTGACCATGAGGTATAAGTTAAGGTAAGCGTCATTATGAAAAAAGTCATTTTTTAACGTTTTTTTTTTAAGTTTAGTGCATTCTCTATTTCAGCACAATATTAAAGTGACCATGCAGAATAAAGTTAAGATAAGCTGGCCTTCACATTGTCATTATGACCATCATTATCAACCAATAAAATGTTATTGTCATAGACTATGGCAAATGCAAAGTAAATTAACGACATAACAGTTGTCAGTTGTGTTTGTTTGTAACATAATAGTAGTTAATATACAGTGAATAATTATTTAGCATTTAAACATTTAGAGAGTCTTTTAAGATTATTCAGATTTTCAGATTGGCAGTGATGTGCTTGGGCTGACTGACTGAAAGTCTGTGTGCATATACCCCATTCAGTTGTATTTTTAAGCTAACATTAACATAGTCAATGTCATTGTCTATTTCTTAGTGGTAATTGTTATGCATTACTAACATTTACTAATGTGAACTTATTGTATAGAGTCACTGTACATTTTTTGTGGTGTTTAGGTGTAGGTGATTGCTTTAGTGCATAGTGAGTGTATATCCTGAGTACACAAATATAATCCAAAGTCATGATCACCATCTAAACCAACAAATATATATTGCCTATTCAAAGTGAAATTGATTGGCACAAGGACTGATTTGTGCACACATTTTAACTCATACAGAGTCAAATGTTGAGTCTTATTCTACTCTTGTTATATTTATATGTTTTAGCAGCCTTGCGCCACTGCCATAGATGTTGAAAAAGTGTGATGCTACCAAGCACCACTCACTTGATTGTTCAAGGTAATGTTGGACTTCCTCATTTTTATTAGATTTTTAAAAAAATTAAGTTGTTCACAGATTTGTTGTGAGCAGTTTCATGTACAAACTCTTTCTTCCTCTAATAGGTCCTACATTTTAAAAAAATCTGGTGTTAAAAACAATCACAGCTAGGCTATTTGGCTACCCAGTGCTGAGTAAATATTAGACAACAATTTTTTAAACTATAGTTTTTGTGTTTATTAGCAATTTTATTGGGCATTTTAATAGGCAGTGTATGGAATGTCAATTTCATTTTTACAAACTAATTTTATTATTCACAAACTTTCCCAGCAATACAACATCAAACAAACTTCTTATTCATTGGAGGGTAAAGTGGTCATGGAACCTCATCTGTATTTCACAACTTAACATGGTCTGAATTTGAAGTATGCTGAAGATGCCTTTTGCACTCTGGAACTTAAGGTAAAGTCTACATTTAATATTGTACCTGAGGGTTTGTTTTGGGGGGTTAAACAAGGAATGTATAGGAGCACAAGCAGCCATCTCTTATATGATGTGTGTTGCAGACTCAATTTGTGTGTCTGTGCTGGAGACCAGAGAGGATGCTGTCTTTAAAAGGATGGAGCTCTTATTCTGGGTTGATACCAAATGTGAACTTTCAGGTGAGTGTAATACATACAAGTCATTGCAAATATAAAAAAAAATGGGGAATTTGTACTGGACAGCACAAATGATGTAAAATGCAAAACACGTTTGTTAATGTGTGGTATTCACCTCAATCTCTTTTTTTTAATGTTTTTATATTGTGTTTAATTTAATTGTATAACATTCATGTTCCCAACCAACTAAATGAGTTCTCTTACTATCGTCAAGTAATGTTAATGTTATAACAACTCTTTATTTGTTACTTTATATACAGGTTTGTTTGTAATGTGAGGGTGAGTAAATAACAAAATGATAATTTTAAGGTGAATTACCCAAACAATTAGTTCAAATTATTTAAATATTCATTCAATCCAATCTGACAATTCTAGATCTTTTTTAAATGAATGTGTATTTGTAAATACAGATGTCTACAAATATCTGATATTTGTTTTATTCACACTTCATTACAGACCTGTATTGATTTCTTTATTTCACTAGATAAGTCATATTTTAGCTCAAAAAAATGTAAGAACAACTGTAAAAAAAAAAAATTTAAGTACATTTTTGCTGCTTTTTGTGTAATCCTGACCACTTAAAAAGCTTTAGTTGCATAGTGATTGCTTTTTTATGTTGTGTAAAACATTTTTTAATAATTTAGCTTATTTCTCATTTCCTGATTTATCTGGCTGATTCTGATGTTACTGTCCCAAAATGTATAAAAGGGGTAAAAATAATGAGTTTCTCTTTAACCCAAGAAACACACTCATGATGCACACTCACAGAGAAATCTGCCATTTGAATCCTCAAAGGACAAGTTGGACTCTCAAAGGTAAGGTCAACGAGCTCATATATTCTGTACATCATCACCTTTTAAATTAATTTAGTTAAATTATTTATTTTGTATTTAATTTATCTACCTACATGTCAGGGAGTACTGAATAAAATTAATATTAATGCTAAAATAATACAGTTAAATTGTTTTACATTATTATACAATAATTGTGGTTTTTAATTTTACTTTATTTAAAGAAAATTTTTCTCTTTTCACAGAGACTGTAATAAATGCTATAAATGTGACATATGCTATTACTGACATACTGTATACTGTCAATGTCTAATGTATCCAGAGCAGATGCTGTGGTGATCATGGAAGAGTCGAGAGCGTAAGACTGATTCCTGTAAAAGAGCAGTAACAGACGAGTCTCTGCATTGATACCATGGGCTATTCTGGACACCTGCCGTTGACCAACTCAAACCTGCACTTTCTCTATGACAAACACTTGTCGTTCTCAAGCCTTCCAGTCTTTTAGACCACAGCTCTACCCTATATGTTTAGCTGAGGAGAATTGATCCCTGGCTGAGCCTGGTTTCTTTAACGTTTGTTCTTTACTTTCATCAACCAGTAGTTTTGGTTCTGTTCACTGTCCCGCTGGCTTGCTTGGTCAGAGCTGGCGGAGTTGCTCTTTAGTGGATCTTCCTTCAACAGTGACAGTTGTATTAAACTGAACTGATTCAGTTTTGATTAAACTTTTAATTATAACTACATCATCATTTTACCGCTACTCTAAACCACCTCTCACTCAACATCAGCAAAACCAAGGAGCTGGTGGTGGATTTCAGGAGAGAGAAGAACGAACACACTCCCATCACCATCAACGGGACACCAGTGGAGAGAGTCAGCACCTTCAAGTTTCTTGGAGTACACATCGCTGAGGATCTGACATGGACTGCTCACACAGACGCAGTGTTAAGGAAGGCACAACAACGTCTCTTCTTCCTCAGGCGCCTCAGGAGGTTTGGAATGAGCCCCCACATCCTCCGCTCGTTCTACACCTGCACCGTGGAGAGCATCCTCACTGGCTGCATCACCACCTGGTACGGGAACAGCACCAGCAGCAATCGCAAAGGTCTA
>CAIGQZ010001469.1:163009-179040 GCA_903798205.1 Danio tinwini | reverse complement strand
CATCAAATCTTCTGGCCAATCAAATGCTCTCTAGTATTTGGTATGCCCCATCCTCAAACTGCTATTGAAACCCACATGAACAACCGGAGAACATGCAAACTCCACACAGAAATGCCAACTGATCCAGCGGGGACTCAAACTAGCTAACCACTGAGCCACCGTGCTGCTTATTTGTCCATGGGTGTGCCGCCCATTTATTAATTAATTATAAAAATAATTACACACATTTATAAATAATTACACACATTATATAAAAATTTTAAAGCAACCAGCTGCAAAGACATTTTGAGTTTATTAAACTTCAGTGGTTGAAGTTGAGCTAAATTATTATTTTTTAAGTTGACTAAAAAGGCTGGAAATATACTTTATGGAATAATTTGGCACAACTTCAAACACTTAAACTCAAAATTTCTTTGCAGCCGGTTGCTTTAAAATTTTAAGTTAACTTAACTTTTTTTTTTGAAGATATAGAGAAATGCGACGCAGTGGCACAGTAGGTAGTGCTGTCGCCTCACAGCAAGAAGGTCGCTGGTTTGAGCCTCGGCTGGGTCAGTTGGTGTTTCTGTGTGGAGTTTGCATGTTCTCCCTGCGTGAGCGTGGGTTTCCTCTGGGTGCTCCGCTTTTCCCCCACAGTCTAAAGACATGTGATACAGGTGAATTGGGTAAGCTAAATTGTTTGTAGTGAATGAGTGTGTGTGGATGTTTCCCAGAGATGGGTTGCGGCTGGAGGGGCATCCGCTGCGTAAAAATGTGCTGGATAAGTTGGTGGTTCATTCCGCTTTGGCGACCCCGGATTAATAAAGGGATTAAGCCGAAAAGAAAACGAATGAATGAATGATATGGAGAAATACACATTTAAAGTCTCCTCAACTGAATATTTTATTTTCATTGAACAAATAGTTCCAAACATGCAGCTGAATCATTTTTATGAGTAAATTCAACTCTGAGCTCAAAAATATGTCCACCTAACTTACAATTTTAAACTAAGTTAATTATTTATAAGTTGGATTTTTTACAGTGCATCAAAAGTGTTCAAACTAAATGGTTCACTTAAACACTTGTAATTGTAAGAAAAAAATAAACTGTAGCCAAGCTGTGTTGATCTGGACTCATTATTTATTTGAAACACGCTGTGCTATGGCAAGCCTGAGGGGAAAATACACTGCACACACACGTATACAGTCAGTGAACAGGGAACAAAGAAATTAAAAATATCTTTTTTTATTTGGTGAATATGACTGTATGGAGATACTGTGTAAATATGATTTTTATTTGGGATGAATGAAGTCAGCTTTTGGGTTAATGTCACATGTCACATAATGCAGCGTGCAGGTATAGTCTGCTTCAGTCCAGTGAGGTGGCAGCACTGAGCGGATCAATTACTAATACATACTGTATCAGACCCATTTAAATTATGCACAAATCTGTATGTTTGAAATGGAGAAACTGAATTAAACTTGGTGTTATTGTTATTATACACAGTGGCAGTCTGATGCGCTTGAGCTCAACCGGTCTGACTGGCACAGTTGGGAACTAAACTGAATGCTATTGGCTGTTTTTAAAAAGGGGAAAGAGCTACAGTACTGTATGTCCCACCCTGTCTTCATGTTTCAATTGAGATTACCTCAGACATCGAATAATAATGCACATTTGTACTCATGATACTCATGATATGCAGTTGTACTCATCATAGTTATACTATTTGTTAGTTTAGTCATTTATTTTACTAATTTAGAAATTGTTAAACATCAACTGGGGAAGCACAAGGGTGCAGTGGGTAGCACAATTGACTCACAGCATGAAGGTTGCTGCTGGAGCCCCGGCTGAGTCATTTAGCATTTCTGTGGGGAGTTTGTTTGTTTTCCCAGTGATGGCGTGGGTTTTCTCAGGGTGCTCCGCTTTTCCCCACAGTCCAAAGACATGCGGTACAGGTGAATTGAATAGTAGTGTATGTGGGTGCATAAGTGTATGGGTGTTTCCTGGTGTAGGGTTGCAGCAATACTATCTTCAATATACTAAAATATAAACTTTGCCTCTAAGCGCTTACAAGCTTCTGTCATTTCAGATTTATGAATAAAGATGCCAGCCATGTCTCTAGAAACTTTTAGTGTCGTGTTGTAGCGACAGCCTTTCTTATGTAATAAAAAAATCTTCTCTAAACCTTTTATAAGAGCTCTTTTGATTTGGCCATATCTGCTACTCTGTGTTAAACCACACATGGGTAAGTTTATTTACATCTTACAGCTCAAACTAATTAGTCTTCTTAAAGACATCACAAAGGCTTAACTGTGTTTAAACACAATTTATACTCCACTATGCAAATAAGTGACTTGAATTATAATTAATTCAATTTTTAATTATTTAAATTTTTAAATGCCTAAGTATTAAATCTATTTAGTGTGACATGGTGGCTCAGTGGGTAGCACTGTAATCTCCTAGCAAAAGTTTGCTGGTTCCAGCCTTGGCTGGGTCAGTTGGCATTTCTTTGTGGAGTTTGTATGTTCACCTTGTGTTTGCGTGGGTTTCCTCCGGGTGCTCTGGTTTCCCCCACAGTCCAAACACATGTGCTATAGGTGAATTAGGTAATCTAAATTGTCTGTAGAGTATGTATGTGAATGTGAGAGTGTACGGGTGTTTTCCAGTACTGGTTTGCAGCTGAAAGGGCATTCGCTGTGTAAAACAAATGGTGGATAAGTTGACGGTTCATTCCACTGTGGCAACCTCTGATGAATAAACAGACTGAGCTGAAGGAAAATTAATGAATTAAAACTATTTAGCCATTTAAGAGGCATCACATCTGCTTGTTGGTGTCTTTCCAGAATTTTGGGTTCATTTCAAGCTATTTCCATTTATTTTACTTGAACTGGAACAACAACAGGTGTTTAATTTACAGTAAACTGTAAATTAAAGGTATTTTTTTCATAACCAAAATTACAGATAATACAGAGAATATATATTTAAAGCAAATGTTTATTCATCTTCGTAGAGTAAAGAAAAAAGATGAAAATTAGAATTGTTTCATAAGAACTGAAGTTTAAAGGGCACTTTAACTCTTTTCCAAGATATATAAGACTTTGGTAGTTTCAACTCAAAATACCCATCAAATTCATCAAACTCATGCGTTACGTGAGATAAACAGCCATCAGTGATAGAGACAGACATGAATGAAGCTGAAATAAGGTCACGAGTCAAAAATACCAAGTAAGTTTATTTGATGTATTTGTGGTGGAGTCTATTCAAGCCTTTCTGAAATTATGAATTACACTCAAACACAAACAAATATGTGCACATTTACCATAGACTGTAAAAGATATGGACGTAGTATCCGTGACGTCACCCATAGGTTTCTAAACACTGCAAAAGAAGCTACAAGTAGGCGCTGCCAACCGTCGCCATTTTGTTAGCGCGTCATCGCACCAAACACGGGATACCAAACAAGGGCAAAGAGGCGGAGAGTGAGCGGAGCATGCTTGATTCTCAGCATTTTGCTTAGACCTGGCTTAGACAGACTTTTTACTTTGGGAGAAAGCTTAATACTTCATTACCTGTGACTCGTTTGTGTTCTTACCACAAGTGCTTGGTTATAGACTATATCAATAAAATGGTTAGACTTTTAAAAACACTGTTGTAACACATTGAGCCACTAAACATTGTTCTTATGACGTTTTTCTATAGGAGGAAAACACGAATTACTTCCAAACACTTCAAACATAGTCTGTGTTAGTAAATGCAAGGCTGTTTATAAAATCCAGCACTAACACTGTATGGCAACACTTTTATAGCCTACAGCTTATCAATCTGTCAGATTCTGGAGTGCATTACAGGTCTAAAGAACATTATAAATGAGAAATGATCTTAAATAAAACAAATACATTTATAGAGATGGTATATAAGTATATAATTTCACTCACCTGGGAAATGGAGGCAACTTGAACAGTTTGTAAGCACAATTAAGTCCACACAGCATGCTTGTATCTGATAATTGCAGAAAAAAATTCCAAAAGGCAAATGACTGTGTAAAGAAACATTAACCAAAGCAAAAAATACGATGTATATGCCGAGCTTAGTGGTTAATTAGTCAGAATCAGCTGAGGTGACTGTCCCCATAATGCCTATTTGTTAATCCGGCCCTGCTTGTGGGGGAAACTGGAGCACCCCGAGGAAACCCACGTGAACACGGGGAGAACATGCAAACTCCACACAGAAATACCAACTGACTCAGCCGGGGCTCGAACCAGCAACCTTCTTGCTGTGAGACGATTGTGCACTGTGGCACCGTGCTGCCCAAAGTTGTAAATCCAGAGAGACTATGAATTTCCATGTGGTCTGTTAATTTCATGTATAGCTATATAAATCCTAGAGAAGCTCGGAGGAAAAAACAATCCTCGTCATATCAACACCATGGAAATCAACTCAAAATCCATAAAAGTCACACAAAACAAGCTCGCACACACGCACACACACAAACACAGACATAAAGATGCACAGTCTCCTCTCGGGGCCATAAATCAAAGCTGAACCGAAGCAATACTCCTCCTCTGACCATCTGCATTGTGGAGCTCTTGCCGGCCGTTTGGCCCCACAGCCTTGTCAGCACTTTTCACAGAGCTCCTCAGACCTGCATGTATATATTCATTCCAATCACAAAAGCTTATGCCTTATTTATACGCCTGCACAGACGGCACCTTTAGCATCTGTGTGGGGTGTTTATGGTAAATTGCTACAGCCATGCAACATCATAGAGGCGTCTAGTTATGGAAATACGAGTTGATGTTTGCACCTTCCAGCTTCACTGCGGGGAGACGGCACACTTTTACATCCGCGGTGTATTAATAAAGTATGTCAGGACTCTGACTTTTTGGTCTTTGGTTTGAGAAAACCTTTGATGGACTTTATACCATTCATTCAATATACTGTATTTTTCTGAATTGTTGAGATGCTTTATTGTTATACATATACAGAATGTGACGCTGGGCCACAAAGTTTCATCACATTTAGGGTGAATTTGTGTGATCTGGGCCATTTTTTTTTTTTTTTTTGCAAATTTGACTTCAGCTATCTATTTCAATGTCTATTTAACTAATTAGAACAACATATTAGACTTTTCTGCAATCCTTAAGATGTTTTATATGAAAAAAATAATATAGATATTGTATTAAGAGGAGCCATGCCACACCAATTAGTGTTTTTGTGTAAAAAAAAAAAATTGGCTTAAATTTGATCATCTAGGACAGGTCACTTCGTAATTTGGGACATATGTATTGGGCCTGAAAAAAGTATATATTTGCCATTCTTTATGCATGCCAAACACAATTTAGAGTGTATTGATAGTCCAGATCATGGAGTAAATGTATTTAAATGACAATTAAACTTATATTAAATTTTAATAAATTTACTAAACTCCTCTTGTCATATTCTCTTTATTCTCTATAGTTCAATATACACATTAATATCTTTGCTCTCCAAATATGGATTTAAACATTGTATAAAAACAGTCAAAAACCTTACAAATACACAAACAGTGACATAAATGCTGCTTATTTATCAAAACTTTTTTTCTATATCTAAAACTTAATTTGGAATCAAATGATACAGATTTTTATATCTTGTCATGTCATATCCCAAAAAAAATGGCAAAAAAAATTGTAAGCTTTTTAATTCAGACTTTAGGTGATATATGAGTGTTAGGACTCTACTTTAATGAGCTAGGTGCAAAGTCTAAAGCGCATGGCACAAAAGTATAAAGGGCGTGTCCGAATCTACTTTTGCTATTTTAAGGATGGAAAAATACGGTTTGGTCTAACAGGGTTGTGCTTATTCTCTTAATGAGTGTTTTGAAAATAAACCAATCAGTGTCTCATCTCCTATTCCCTTTAAGAGTCAGTTGTGTTGTGCCATGCCACATTTGAAAAACTGAATGCTTCACTAGTAAGAAAACAGTTGATCATTTGCAGCATGAGGATAAAGAACAAGCCTCCTCCATTCAGCCTCTTTACTTTCTCATTCTCCACTAAAGACATCCATTAACCTAATTTCATTGGCTGGAAGGGCAACCGCTGCAAAAAAAAAAGCTGGATAAGTTGGCGGTTCATTCCGCTGTGGCGACCCCAGATTAATAAAGGGACTAAGCCGAAAAAAGAAAATGAATGAATGAAACTAAAAAAGCCCCCAAGATGAAGAAGGCATGAAGGCAGTGGTTTTTATATTTATGCAGAAAATAATCAGCATTTTTGTAAAATTTTAATCCTTTAATTTTTTTTTACATTCATAAAGATATTTGAGTACATCCTGTGTGTATTTAACAATGTGTACGTGTTTAAGGCACACAACTAATGTGCTCTGCTTTCAGCTGGTCTATTGCACAGTGTATTTGAGTTAAAAGACTTAAAAAAGCAATGTGCCAACAATGCACCTTAACACACCTCCATTCTAGCACACTAATGAGTCCACAAAGTGGTGCAAATGGATTTGCTATTTAAACAACGGGAAATGGGAAAATTAGTGTTGGGTTGGTCTGAAAATAGCAACACATTGCGCCAAACACGTCTTATGCCTTATTGCGCTGGGTGTATGATGATAGGGCCCTTAGTTTCAATAGTATTGTGGTCCACGGTCACATATTGACTTTTTAAAATAAAACATATGGTAATGTTGAGCTTTTTCTTTTCTTTGGAAAAATGACTGCTATGGTTTCAAATCAGGATTTATCAATCAGATGTTTTAAAATTTATATTAATATATGATAAAGTTGAATTTTCATATTCAGTGTCATGGTCCTATAAAAATCATTCTAAATATGCTAATTTGGTGCTTAATAAATATTTAAATTTACATTAGTCATTTATCAGATGCCTTGCCAAGAGTATAATACACACAAAAAGTGCTAATTATACAAAGCAACTGTTAGTGCTCAGAAAGAAAAGAATGAAAAGGTTTTGGAAAGTGACATATCTTTAATAAATATTTATTGTTATTAAACATGTAAAAACATAATATTTTAGCTGACTATGGGACATTTTAGTGATTTTGAATTAAAATGTACCTATTAGAATATTTAAATAGACTTTTGTTTTTGTATCAATGTACAAAGTCTTTAAAGTCTTTAAAGTCACTTCTGATTTGATTTTAAGCAAAAAAATCTCTCACTCATTTATTTTCCTCCAGCTTAGTCCCTGATTTATCAGGAGTCACCACAGTGTAATAAAAAGTTAATTTATTATTTATTTCTAATATCTTACTGACATTAAACTTTTGAGTTCATATATAATGTATATTACATGTAGTTATAATATCACTACAAAAATATGTACATATAAGAAAAGCCTTGTCGGCATAGACAAATTATTTTACATTTATGTCATTGGTATATTTTCAGGAACAAGAACAGTTTAATTATGTTTCTCAAATGTTTTTGTTGTTTCTCAGATTAAATCTTAGAGTAACCACCAGATGGCTGTATTTACTGTGTGTGTGGAGAGAAGGTTTTTTACACAGCATCTGCTTTCAGGAGGTTTTGAGAACAGCATATGTTCAGGTACAATGAAGGTGGATTTTTTTTACATATCAATAAGAAATAGTCTATCAATGGCATCAAACACATTCAATAAATAAATAATTAAACAAATAAATAAAAATATAAAATGAGTAATCATGGTTGATTGCATGAAAATATAATTTTGCATTTACATACTATACAGTATGTGTGTATGATGTTATATAAATATACTCACATATGTAGTAAAAAAAAACTACAAAAAACTACAAAACCAAAATGTCAACATATATTTATTTTAATGTTAAATACTTTGTATTGTATATATATATATATATATATATATATATATATATATATATATATATATGGCTCAGTGATTGGCACTGTTGCCTCACAGCAATTAGGTTGCTGGTTTGAGTTTTGGCTGGGCCAGTTGGCATTTCTGTGTGGAGTTTATATATATATACAGTTGAAGTTAGAATTATTAGCCCCTCTTTTTAATATTTCCTTGTTTCCTCTTTTCAATACTTCCCAAATGTTTAACAGAGCAAGGATATTTTCACAGTATGTCTGATAATATTTTTTTTCTGAAAAAATCTTATTTGTTTTATTTTGGCTAGAGCAAAAGCAGTTTTACATTTTTTTAAACACCATTTTAAGGACAAAATTATTAGCCCATTTAAGCTAATTTGTTTTTGACTGCCTACAGAACAAACCATCGTTATACAACAACTTGCCTACTATATACAGCGCTCAACATATATGAGTACACCCCTCACAAATCTCTTATTTAAATTGATATTTTTATAGTAAGCTTTACAATGTTATATTTATGCATATACATTAGATTAGTCAGTACAAAAGCCAAATCTAGAGTTAGGGGACAATATTAAATAAAAAAATTAAATAGTGCAAAATTCAAGACAAGACTTAGTTTAAAATTTTCCCCCCAATATTTTGCATGAATTTAAATTTATTACATTTCTATATCTAAAGATGTTGGGTGACTAAAATATTATTTAATGGATATATCCATTTAATAAATCTGTTTTGTTCAAATGCACCAAATAAATTACCTATATTTACTAACAAATTGATAAAAATATTCATTTTTCAAAATGGAGTGTACTCATTTATGTTGAGCGCTGAAAATATAAATATACACTAAACACACACAGAATGTAAATAAAACATTTAAATTAAATGTGATTAGTCTTTTGATGACAATAAAAATTATGATACTACATTTAAAATAGAAAAAAATGCAATAGTTTGTGTACAAACAGGCAACAGTGCAAAAAACACATTTGCTATCTTAAAATCACATACTAATTTGAATAAATAAAAACAATTACAGAAATTACTGTAGTGGAAATTATTGCTAGATTGAGATTCTAATACAATGATGCAGTGGTGTGTTCACAGAAATCAAATCAACTGATTCAATCATAGGTGAAATTTGAAACTTAATATTGTATATCTATATGTTTCAATGCAGCTGTATATCTATATGTTTCAATGCCCTTGATATCTGCTAATGTGAAGTAAGGTTATATTTCACTGGTGGACTTTAAGTGCCATCTAAAGGCTAGATGTATACATTGCAGAAGGATGGAGACCCATGTTTTTGCTTAGATTTTTCAAAGCCAGAAATGGGTGGATAATATAAGGGCATGATTTATGGCCAATCCTGCTATAAATATTTTTACTACAAAGATACAGCAGCACACAACATGGACAATTAGAGTAAAGCATTGGCTTAGGTGGGGCAGAACACATACATTTCGTCTGTCCTCTGTCTGTCTGTCTCCCTATATATTTGCCTATCCAGTCTGTCTATCTGTCTGTCTATCTATTTATATATCTGTCTGTCTTTATGTCTATTTATTTGTTTATTGAAGGATTCCTGTGGGAAACAGATATTTATATTTTGACGGTTCTTCACACTAACATGAATGGTTTAATGGAAGACTCTTTAGGAAATCAAATAGGTTCTTCTATGTAATCACAAATATATAAATGTTTTTTACAAAGGACCATCTGTGATGTTTTGGTTTAAAAAATAAAAATAACAAATTGTAAGTGTTTAACATTTTTATAAGAAATATATAAACAAATGCATATACAATGGTAGGAATAAATCACTATAGAGACTATAAATGTATAGTTTATAAATGAGTAAACTACAGTTTTAAGATTTATGTAATTGTTGTTATTTACCATTGTTTTTATTTCCATTATTATTTTACCTAATTGTTTTTAATATATATTCACTCATGTTTTGAGTATATAAGAAAAATAAGGAATTGAAAGAGGTCAGAAACCACTATATATATTTTAACTTTCAGTCTCAAATCTGCCTTGACTCTTGACTCTATTACCTAACCTAATTCTAACCTAAAATAATCTCTTTATTTATTTAATTTTCATTTATAAATGTCTCATTATGCATATAAATACATAAAAAAAGATTTTCTAAGAAGAGTTACATTTCCTACTTTAAAACATCTACATCTGTTCCCTGAACAGGTGCACTGCACTCTTAAGAGCCTCTATGGAATCTTTTCATTCCGCAAAACGTTATTGAACTGAAATTATTTTATTATTATGATCTTCATACAAAGAATAAAATGGTTCTATTACGCACTAAATAGGCATTTGGGGAACAAAAAATAGTTCTGCAAAAGCCTTTATGGAACACACGTGCATACATTTTTTACTCTTAATGGTTTCTGGCAGAAACATTTAACAGTCTGGAAAGATAATAATATTTAGATATAATAAATATGCCGGGGCGGACTTAACCAATAAGCGAGGTAAGCAGCTGCTTAGGGCCCCGGGGAATTAAGGGGCCCCAATCAATACCAAGAAGTCTACATTAATCATATAGTTATTTTATACATTTTCTATCATATGTTGTAAAATCTGTCTATAACCATTAAGATTTTAATGTTAATACTTCTTTTCAAAATCGGTGGGCCTTATGAATAGTGGAATGTTCCTTACATACTGCAATGCAAATATTAAAATGTAATCACAAATATGGCTAATTAACTGTACATGTTTTGTTTGTGAACATCTTTTTTATTTATGAATTTAGCATTTAAGTTTGCATGAGGAAAATAAAGGTTCCATTTAAAATATATATTTTAACGCGCAGTTTGTTTACAAAACTACAAAACAAATCTACGGAAAAAAAAAACCTATAGAGAAAGATGGTGTTTTGAGTTTCAATGTTTGGGCCCCATACCTGGAATTGCTTAGGGCCCCCAAATCACTAGTCCGCCCCAGTAAATACGATAAAAAAATGATAAAATTACAAAATCCGGGACTGTAAATGCTAGAAAAGTAGAACCTTTACACAAAAACATACAACCTGTACAAAAAATATGTATAATATGACATTCGTGTGCTGATATTTTTGGAAAAGAGGAATATTGCTACTTTTTTATACATTTTGATTACTTACAAATGTATCATTAACCACTTTACAAATACAACCAAGATACGAGATGAACGAAACGTCGTGACAGATGACAGATCGAAAAAAAGACAAAATGACAGTGACGCTCAGCTTGAATCTGGAGCTGTGAACGCCACGTACCTCTTACAAACGCACTTGCGTTACCATGGAGATTTTTGACAGAGAGACTATATGACCAATGGCCGTCCACCGCACAAATAATCAAAGCCGGAAGCTGGACGGTTTCTCCAATCATACCTTGAGGGGCGTGGCTGTACAGCGCATCGGGCGGGGTTTGTGATGAGGAACTGTTTTTAGCACGCATTAGGCAAAACAAGTTGCAAATGAACTGTCAAAGCGATTTTTACCACTGACGCCTGATCGAGGAGACGCGACATTGAGTTTGTAAATACAGCTCTCAGGGGTCTTTCAGGGGTAAGTGCTCACCTGTTGCTCACTACACTCTTAGCTGATGTATTCGCTTATACTACTGATGCTTACAGAACCGTATGGTGGAGTTAGAATTGTTATTCGGTTTCTAATATCGCACATTGCTATTGTCATTTGAGTCTGAAGACATTTTAAATGATTAGCTCGTAACTGTTGAAAATGATTACTTTTGTACAGACAGGAATTGTCAAGATTTATCTTACACGTGTGAGTGATGTCACCGTGTATTTGTAGGAATATATATATATATATAAAGAGCTATATAAGAAGGTTGCTGGTTCGAGCCCCAGCTGGGTCAGTCGGGATTTTTGTGAGGAGTTTGCATGTCCTCCTCGTGGTTGCGTGGGTTTCCTCCGGGTGCTCCGGTTTCCCACACAGTCCAAACACATGTAGTATAGGTGAATTGGGTAAGCTAAATTGTCCATAGTGTATGTGTGTGAATGAGTGTGTATGGACGTTTCTCAGTGATGGGTTGCAGCTGGAAGGGCATCCGCTGCCTAAAACATATGCTGGATAAGTTAGTGGTTCATTCTGCTGTGGCGACCCCTAATTAATAAAGGGACTAAGCCGAAAAGAAAATGAATAAATGAATGAATGAATGAAAGTTGGTGGTTCATTCCGCTGTGGCGATCCCAGATTAATAAAGGGACTAAGCTGAAAAGAAAATAAATGAATGCATGATCTAATACATTATTTAATTTGTTAAAATAAACTGCATTTATTTAGTCTTTAACAATTTGCCATTTTTAATAAATAATTAATATCAGTTTTCAAAACGAATGAAAAGTTCCAGTAGTGTTGTGCTTGTTCTTGTTCGTAGATGTGGAGACCGTCACACTGTTGCTTGATTCTGGCTCTGTGGGCTTGTTTGGATGCACTGCCAGTTGCTGTGGATAAAACCAAAGTGAGCCCTCCAGCAGAGGCACAGGAACCACCTGAAAATGCTGTAAGTACTTGTATGATTTAATAAATGTCAATTAAAATATAGAACAAAACAACATGGTCATGTAAAATAAGTCATTATAGTAATGTTAGTCTAGTGTTTGGATGGGTGTGGCAGTTTGAAAACTCCAGACAGGTTTGGTAAGCATGCATTAAATGCAATAATAAGCAATAACATAATCTGAGTGACTCAGTTTGCTCAAATCTCTAGCAAATGTTCATTATAATGTATGTACATTTGAAAAGATTCTGTTTCCCTAGCGTCCTTTCTCACTTCAGTAAATCTAATTTGACCTTTAGGACACCGGCTTGCACTATGATCGATATCTCAGAGAGGTTATCGATTTCTTGGAAAAGGACCCGCATTTCAGAGAGAAACTTCATAACACTGACATGGAAGACATCAAGGTATTGCAGCATGTAATTTCCCAACTTGACTTTGCAGAGGCTAAAGTAGACTAAACACCCTTTTGCTTATGTCTCACTACTCGTTTTGGGAAAACAGCAAGGAAAGCTGGCGAAAGAGTTGGACTTTGTCAGCCATAATGTGCGAACGAAGCTTGATGAGCTGAAGAGGCAAGAAGTGAACAGACTGCGCACCTTAATCAAAGCCAAACAAGACCTAAATGGAGAAAAAGGTAATAGAAAAAGTGTAAAGGCAAAATTGAGTTTGTTTTGTGACTCACCAGAGCTTATTGTGAAATGTCCTTCATCATATTGTTTTTGCCTTTATATTTACAGAATAATTTAGAGCTGAGGACAAATTAGCCCTCTTGTGAATTTTTTTTACAAATTTGATGTTTAACAGAGCAAGAAAACATTTCACAGTATTTCCTATTATATTTTTATTGTGTAGAAAGATTTATTTTATTTAGTATGGCTTGAATTTAAAAAATAGTAAATTAAATCCTGTTAAGGTTTAGTTTTTTTTTATTTGTTACAGAACAAATCACTGTTGTCCATTGACTTGCCAAATTACCATAACAAGCCTAGTTAACCTAATTAACCTAGTTAAGCCTTTAAATTTCTCTTTAAGCTGACTACTAGAAAACGGGCTATCTTTATGAAAGTGACCGAATGATTAATTCATCCTGAGGACTTGAAACCCACAAATAATTTGTACATAAGGAATGGGACAATTGCATAAATAATAAATTACATGAAATTAACCCAAAAATAAATGAAAGATACTTAGCAAATTATAATTTTGAGACCAGGGATGATCAAACTGTCTATACTAGATGTTGAATTGGACATTCTAGGTTGACTCATTTGTATTTACTCAATAACGTAGCACCACCTAAATGTAATTACTGCCAGACTGCTCTCACCATCAAACATATGTAGTTGGAATGTGGTAGTTTGAATACAATTAGACAAAATTTTATACGGAGAGTGCTTTGATACACTTTGACTTTGATTTTTAAAAAGGTACCACCAGAAAGAATCTTAAATTAGTTATCAAAAATTGAGCTGAACAATTATATTTAACTTTGAATATATTTTTAATTTATTTATATTTTATATATTTGTCTAAGTAACTTTTTATTGTAATACAAATTAGTTTTTTATGATGTAACATTTTTATGTATATCCATTTTGCCATGAAATTGCCATAAGTTGCTGATGTGGCAATAAATAAATAATAATTTATAAATAAGCTGACTACTTGTATGTTGCAAAACAATTAGTCAAAAATATGTACTCTCATCATGTCAAAGACAAAATAAATTAGTTATTATAACTGTTATGGGTAACTAGTATGGGTTTATTTTGATGGTCCATTTGAGTGTTAGTAGACTGTCTGCTTAATATCTGCTGCTACAGCTCCTTCAACAGACATTTACCTGACTATAAGAACCTTTGCAAGTACATGTCAACTTACACTAGCCCTAACCCCAACCTAACAGTGTATTTATAATCTAATGAGAATTAGTTGGCATGTAGATTAAATTCAACAAACGGACCATCAAAATAAAGTGTGACCCTATTATGTTTAAAATGTGTTTATTTTTGCTAGCTGTATCTTTTTTTTTTCTTTTTTTTTGTCTTCAACAGTATCTGGACTGTCATTCTTCAAATTCTTTTCAGTTTGCATTTAAAGCCCTGTAAAGACAAACATATACTACTAATGAGATGCTTAATTTTCTTTCAGGTATGACAGTGGACCACCAAGCACTTCTGAAACAGTTTGAGCATCTGAATCACATGAATCCACACACATTTGAGGTGGAAGATTTGGATCGCCTCATTAAATCGGTGAGTGGTGAAACAGACTTCATGTTGGCTTCAATTTACACTCACAGTTGTAACAATGATTGTGAAAATGTGTAACAATGATTGTGAAAATGATTTTTCACTGGCAGATCAAATTAGATGATTTACAGGAAATAATTAGATATTACACTTAGGTTGTATTAGTAAACAGTAAACAATATATTTATTACAGTATTCACATATCTTTGTTAATGTTAGTTAATGGAAATAAAGCTGTTCATTGTCAGTTCATGTTAACTCACAGTGCCTTAACTCATTTTAACTAGCATGAATTTGGATTTTAACAATGAATTAGTAATTGTTAAACTATGATTAATAAATGCTGTACAATTATTGTTCATTATTAGTTCATGGTAGTGAATACATTAACTAATGAAACTTAGTTGTGAAGTGTGACCATATATAATATGATTTTTTAAAAGGGTTAGTTCATCCAAATAATAAATCTAAGCCTCTCATAAGAAATTTTCTTATCTCATAGATATCGTCCTCCTGAGATATTCAATGTCCAGAAAAGGAACCAAAAACATTTCATGTGACTTCAGTGGTTCAACTGTAATCATAGAAAGCTCCCAAAACACATTTGTGCTCAAAAACATTTGTAAAAACATTGTCTGCCAACGCTTTCTGGATTTTGAAGATCTTGGCTCTGAGCTCATGAGACTGAGTGATTAATAACATATTTTCATTTCTCACACACAAGAATACATCATACAAGGCAATTTTTCTCCATTACAAAGGGAATTTGATTAAGCAACCTTTCTTGTGTATGTTGACAACAAATATAGGTATCATGCTTGTGCTGTATCATATATCATATCATAAATATATATATATATATTTATTGGGGGGGGGGGTATTCTATTTTTTTCTATATTAATATTTTATACTTTGACTGCAGTGTGCATTGCTTTGGAAAAAAAACATCAGACAAATGCAGAAAAATCAGACAGTCTTCCATGTCAAATTTTTACACTCGCCTCACTTTTTCTTTATTTTGTTAAATTAAGGCCACTAATGACCTGGAGAACTTTGACAAGGAAAGACATGAAGAGTTCAAGAGGTACGAGATGATGAAGGAACATGAACGGAGGGAACATCTTAAAATGCTGGATGAGGAAGAGCGCAAAAAAGAAGAGGAACATTATGAAGATATGAAAAAGAAACATGCAGACCATCCCAAACTCAATCATCCTGTAAGCTAAACACTTACCTACTGCACTATTACAATAATCAAATAAGGTCAAAACCAGAAACATTTAAGACAGGCTCACATAGCATTTTTTTAATAATCCTTTATGATTGTAGCTTGTCAGACTGTATAAACATATTCCTCATGTCACACTGAAAGATCTCAGATGTCATAATGTCAGACAAAATGATAATCAAGACACGCCAAACGCA
>CAIGQZ010001469.1:126235-153723 GCA_903798205.1 Danio tinwini | reverse complement strand
TGTGTGTGTGTGTGTGTGTGTGTGTGTGTGTGTGTGTGTGTGTGTGTATGTACAGTTAAAGTCAGAATTATTAGCCCTCCTGTATTTTTTAGTCCCCAATGTCTGTTTACAGAAAGATTTTAACACATTTTTAAACATAATAATTTTAATAACTAATAGCTGATTTATTTTATCTTAGCCATGATGACAGTAAATAATATTTGTATTAGATTAGTACTAGATATTTTTCAAGATACTACTATTCAGCTTAAAGTGACATTTAAAGACTTAACTAGGTTAATTAGGCAGGTAAGGGTAATTAGGCTAGTCATTTTGTAATGATGGTTTGTTGAGTAGACAATCAGAAAAAATATTACTTAAGAGGACTAATAATATTGACCTTAAAATGGTTCTTAAAAAAAGTAAAGCTGTTTTTTTTCTAGCCAAAATAAAAAAACACTTTCCCCAGAAGAACAAAAAACATTATAGGAAATACTGTAAAAAAAATTAAAAAAATCAATAATTATTGGGCTTATAATTTTGACTTCAACTATATACAGTGCATCCAGAAAGTATTTATAGCGCTTTACTTTTTCTACATTTATTTATGTTACAGCCTTATTCCAAAATAGATTAAATTCATTTATTTTCTCAAAATTCTACACACAATACCCCATAATGACAATATGAAAAAAGATTGTTTGAAATGGTTGCAAATTTATTGAAAATAAAAAAACCTGAAATATCACATGTACATAAGTATTCACTCCCTTTGCCATTAAGCTCTAAAGTGAGTTCAGGTACATTCTCTTTCCACTGATTCTTGAGATGTTTCAGCAGCTTAATTGGAGTTCCCCTGTGGTAAAATTCAGTTGATTGAACATGACTTGAAAAGGCATACACCTGTCTATTTAAGGTCACAGGGTTGACAGTGCATGTCAAAGCGCAAACCAAGCATGAAGAAAAAGGAATTGTGTGTAGACCTCCGAGACAGGATTGTCTCGAGGCACAAGGCTGGGAAAGGTTACAGAACTATTTCTGCTGCTTTTCAATGAGCACAGTGGCCTCAATCAGTGTAAGTAAGTCAATCAGTAAGTGCAAGATGTTTGGAACCACCAGGACTCTTCCTAGAGCTGGCCAGCCATCTAAGCTGAGTGATCGAGGGAGAAGGGCCTTAGTCAGGGAGTTGATCAATAACTCGATGGTCACTCTGTCTGAGCTCCAGCGTTCTTCTGTGGAGAGAGGAGAACCTTACAGAAGGAAAACCATCTGTGCAGCAATCCACCAATCAGGCCTGTATGGTAGAGTGGCCAGATTAAAGCCACTCCCTGCCTGGAATTTGCCAAAAATCATCTGAAGGACTCTCAGACCATAAGAAACAAAATTCTCTGGTCTGATGAGACTAAAATTGAACTCTTTGGAGTGGATGCCAGGCGTTACATTTGGAGAAAACCAGGCACCGCTCATCACCAGGCTAAAACCATCCCTACAGTGAAGCATGGTGGTGGATAGAGGGAAAGATGAATGCAGCAATGTAGAGAGACATCCTGAATGAAAACCTGCTTCAGAGTGCTCTTGACCTCAAACTGGGGCAACGGTTCATCTTCTAGCAGGACAATGACCAGAGATGGGAGGTAATGAAGTACAAATACTTTGTTACTGTACTTAAGTAGATTTTTTTTTTGGTATCAGTACTTCACTACTTATTTTTTTGACAATTTTTTACTTTTACTACTTACATTTTTACACAAATATGTACTTTCTCCTCATTTTTTTAAACCACGATCGTTACTTTTGTTTTCATGTGTTTGGTGGCGCGATCTATATTATTTCTTGTCATTGCGCAATAATATGTGTGCCTTTTTTGATGCAATCAATCTATTTTTCCTCATTGCTTGCCTGCGTGCTGCAGCACGTAGCTTTTTTTTAAGGCTATCGCACACCGTACATGGGCTAGTTTATAAAGATTACTATGACAAAGGCTAGAATGATGAATTTAACATGACTGATTCTGCCCTGTTTTCAGAGTAATAAGACACCTTTTGCTCGATTGAATCACAGGTAAACAAGAGACACATTCTAGTTCAAAAACATGTCGTTTAAATGCTTAAGCCTTTTGTCACCTTTCGATCATACCGCGAAAAAGTTGATATTTCCTAATACAGAATTTATGCTGTTTTTTTTAGTTTTTATAGATTTTTTTGTTGACTATATGATTTTACATATAGGTCTATACTGTTGTCTTCAATTAATAATTTTTAACAAATATTTTACAACAACAAAATAAACTATACTGGGCAATTTATGAATAAAAATATAATGCAAAAGATCCTGAATTCATCACGTGGAAAAAAAGATCATGCACATGTTTTGTAGGTTGTAGTCACGCCTGTGTAAGTTGCTTTTAGCATAGAATAAATGTATTACAGTTTTTCTCAGTCACTTTAGCACTTTCTCAGATCATTGAAATTTGCAAAACAGTAGGCCTAAGTTTCTCAAAACAACACCGTCATTGTGTATGGATAAGACAGTCAAATTATTTAGTAGTCATGTTGTCAATATCAGTGTAGTCTAGAGGGCTGTTCTGGTGTAAACTATGGAAATATTTTTTGGGCTGTTTGTACTGTAATTTGTTGACAGATCATGTCATTGTGATAGAAAGAAAAAGAGAGCACCACATAGCACAAAGAAAAAACTAAAGTAAAAATCTGAACATGGGACAACCTCCTTTTAGACCTTTATTAGAAAAAATCAAGATTCATCTGGGAGAAATTGACAATTTGTATACAGAATTAGAACAACAAGTCTAATTGAAATGTATAAAAAACGCATTATGACTAAATATTCTGACAACTTGTTCAGCCATTTTATGTGTAAAGACTTAAGTCATGAACAAGATATTAAATGTTGTGGCAGTGAGACTATTCAGATAGAGACCAAAATAATACATTCTGATCAACATGACATAAGCAACTGATAATATAGGAAACATCAGAGAATTGCACATAATCATTTGCATGGATGAACAAAAGCATTTGCAACTTGTTCATAAAGAGAAACTGCTTTACTGGTGTGCACAAGTGACACAATGATGATCTGAAGATTAAACAGGGAGTTTTGAGAATTTCAATTCTGATTTGAGAAATGGACCAAAGCCACTGAGAAAAACTGTAACAGAATTAATGTTTTTCCATTAAATAAAATAACCACAATACCTGAAAAAAAACACTGAAATAGCTGGTTATGTATGAGAGCTGCTCTTTAAAGAATAAAGCAGCTTTAGCCTAATGCAAAAAAAAAATTGTTTGCAGTCAAATCTGATAAGAATTTATTTTAGCAAAAGAAAAAAAAATCTATATATTTGGACAGAATTCAGTGTAAAATGTAAGACATTATTTATAAAGACATACAGGCCTACATAATTATTTTTACAGTTTATGAACATGAATGGAAGCTGTTGTTTTTGATCTAACAGCCGCAAAACTACATGATGAACGCTGTGAGTTTGCATCAGGATGATGATACATGGGCTGCCTTTTTAAGCAGTGTTGTTAAGCTATATTGCAGGGTTTGATGCTGCTTGGCTACTTACATAAATTTGGCAACCATTTAAATAAAATTGTAAATGTAAAATAGTTTATATTAATGTATCAATAGGATGTGAGGTCTAGTTCCCCTTCGGAAGGGGAACTTCAATGCTATGTGGAAACTTCCACTATGGGGATTTTGTTCAGAAAGTGTATGTAAACGGGCCAATGAAATGCTAATGAGTTGAGAGATTGAGAGTGCCAACACGGGCCCACGTTGTGCCTCCTTCTGCTGGTGTCAGCCTAATCTCCTGTTCAAGGCTTGTCAGTCTTCTGCCTCCCTCCGAGCCAGAGCCCACACAGCCGTGGGCCAGGCTGCTTACACCCTGCACACTAGGGTCCATGCGTGCGCGCTGACCCAGCTGCACAAGGGTGGTTTCAACCAAGGCTTGTTACAAGCCCTGCACTACACCTGCCTGAGTTCCACGGACCTCAAGTCTGCTGCGTGCGCCCTGGGAAGGACGATGGCCACATTAGTGGTCCAGGAGCATCACCTTGGGCTAAACCTGTCAAAAAATATGCGCAGAGTCGACAAAGTTCACTTTCTTGACTCCCCAATATACCAGTCTGGCCTGTTTGGCGACACTGTTGGTGGATTCACCACCAACGGGGATGTAAGACCGCTCCCAGCGCTCCCCGGATTAGCACCCCCACTCCGCGCTGCCCCACTGCTAGTACGTCAGCGATTGTAGCAATGCAGCCATTAGGCAGGGCTCTGCCTGCCTGGCTAGCACGGGACAGCCCTTCGTGGTGGCTCATACGCACGATCAGACTCGGCTTCGCGATTCAATTCGTGAAACAGCCTCCCAAGTTCACGGGGCTGTATCTCACCAGGGTCAGCCCCTGCCTTGCAGGACAAGATTGCTGTCCTCCTGGTGAAGAGTGACTGTCACTGCGCTGTGTCGCCGTGCCCTCAGCCCCTGGATTGACCCCTCATTCCTACAGGTCGGAGTGCCTCTAGGACAGGCATCCAGTCATGTTGTTGTTTTGACAGATGCTTCCAGCACAGGCTGGGGGGGCCGTGTGTTGCGGGCATGCAGCCGCGGGCCTGTGGAAAGGAACCCAGTTGCATTGACACATCAATTGCCTAGAGCATTTGGCAGTGTTCCTCGCTCTCCGTCATTTTTTACTCGTGCTGGTCAGGACAAACAGCACGGTGGTGGTAGCGGCTGTATATGTATGGGGAGTACCTGCTCTCGCCGCATGTCTCAGCTTGCTCACCGTCTGCTCCTCTGGAGTCATACGCGGCTGAAATCGATGCGCCCATTCACATTCCAGGCGAGCTCAACCGTGCAGCCGACACGCTCTCACTTACATTCAGGAGAATGGAGACTCCACCCTGAGTCGATTCAGCTGATATGGGCGCGATTTGGGGAAGCCCAGGTCGATCTTTTTGCTTCCCCTGACTCATTGCTAGTGGGTTTTTTTTTTTTTTCCCCTGACCGAGGGTTCTCTCGGCACGGACGTACTGGCTTACAGCTGGCCTCGGGGCATGCACATGCGTTTCCCCCAGTGAGCTTGCTCGCGCAGTTACTGTGCAAGCTCAGGGAGGATGAGAAACAGGTCTTGCTAGTTGTGCCTCTCTGGACTTGGATGTCAGAACTCTCCCTCCTTCCGACGGCCCTCTCCTGGCGGATCCCTATTAGAGAGAGGACCTACTTTCTCAGGCACAGGGCACCAATTGGCACTCTCGCCCAGATCTTTGGAACCTCCACGTGTGGCCCTTAGACGTGAGGAAGACTTAGGTAACCTAATGATGGTGGTGGATAATACCATCACTCAGATTAGAGTCACCTCGACAAGGCGCCCCTACGCCTTGAAGTTGAGTCTATTCACTGAATGTTGCATCTCTCACAGTGATAACCCCCAAACTTGCCAGATTAGCATTGTGCTTTCTTTTCTCCAGAGAAGCTAAAGAGCAGGCTATCGCCCTCCACACTCAAGGTTTACATGGCTGTCATCTCCGCTCACCATGATGCGGTGGCTGGCAGCACCGTGGGAAGGCATAACCTCATCATCCGGTTCCTCAAAGGTGCTAGGCGAATTAGTCCACCCCGGCCCCCTCTCATGCCCTTTTGGGATCTCGCCTTTGTTCTTACGAGCATGCGTACAGATCTATTCGAACCACTCGACTCAGTATCCTTAAGATTTCTGTCCCTGAAGACAGCTCTGCTGGTCGCGTAGGCTTCTATCAAGAGGGTCTTGGAGGCATTTTCGGTCAGTGACTCGTGCCTGGAATTCTGGCTGGCTTATTCTCACGTTGTCTTGAGACCCCGGCCTGACTATGTACCCAAGGTTCCTACCACACCGTTTAAGGACCAGGTAGTAAGCCTGCAAGCGATTTCCCCCATAAGGAGGCAGACCCAGCCCCTTCATTACTTTGTTTAGTTTGCGCTTTGCAAATCTATCTGGACCGCACTCAGAGCTTCAGATCCTCTGAGCAGCTCTTCGTCTGTTATGGTAGTCTGCAGAAGGGAAGTGCCGTATCTAAACAGAGGTTGGCCCACTGGATAGCCATCTTCCTCGCTTACCAGAGCCAGGGTGAGCCGTGTCCACCAGGAGTTCGAGCACACTCCACTCAGAGCATCGCATCCTCTTGGGTGTGCACGTGGCGCCTCTCTAACAGACATCTGCAGAGCTGCCGACTAACACTTTTACAAGATCTGCAAGTGGAGCCGGTTTCCTCAAGGGTATTAGGTAACCCTTGGTGATTGAGGAAACAACTCTGTGAAGGTGTTGTAATATGCTTGCTGCGCCATTCTCCCTAACATGGACATACGTGCGTTTATTTACTCTGTCAGTAAAGTTCCCTGTTGGCAAACCCTGCAGAGATTCCTCAGAGGCCCCCAGCTTCTGACTCAGCGGAGGAGTCAGTCGCTGGCCTGTTACGTTGTAGGTCTGCTCGCTGGTCAGCCCGCATTCTGGGTATAGGTGCCCGCTATGTGTGATCCCTACTAGGCGATCCCATATGCTTATATTGCCCCTTTGCAGTCCCCCCTCACCGGCAGACCCGTGTCTTCCCTTACCGCTAACCATCTTATATTCATATGTGTACTCCCCCTTCTCAGGGCTAGTCCATATGCTCTCTTGCCACCAGTCTCCCCACTTGGGTAGCAGGTGGCCTCTGCAGCGTCCTCCCTATCGGGACTGCACGCTTTCCCAACTTACTGTCGTATTAATTCCTAGAAATTATTCTAGATGCATTTGTGGCTCCCAAAAAATATATCTAAATCCCTAAATCTTCATTGAAGTGGGATAAGTAAGGGCCAGGGAACACGTTGGAAGACCGCGCCACTGGTGATGCAGGTGCGCTCACGCTCTCTTTTGCCTGGCAAACCTCTCATCGGGGGCAAAGGTAAGGTTTAATCATTATGGCAATTTTCATACATTTCCCCATAGTGGAAGTTTCCACATAGCATTGAAGTTTCCCTTCTGAAGGGGAACGCTCTTGTTACTAAGGTAACCCTCGTTCCCAGAGAGGGGGAATGGAAATACTATGTTCCTTCACCATAATGATTGCCCCTTAGCTGTTGAGGTGAAAGTCTATTCAGCTAAAAAAGGATGCTTTGGCTTTGCTCGCACTGTGCTCTTATAGCCAAATTGATTACATTGAGCATCACAAGTTTTGGCAGTATAATAACTATTATAATAACTAAAAACTTAGGTAACACTTTAGGGTAGGTCACAATTCACAGCATTAACAAACCATTAACTAACACTACTAGCTTAATAAACTACTAATTCGCAGCTTATTAATAGTTAGTAATATAGAAGTTGGGTTTAGCTTTTGGGTAGGATTAGAGATACAGACTAAAATCAAACTTTATAACTACTAATGAACATTTAATATCTTAATAATGGGCAGGTAATAAGCCAGTAGTAAATGGTGTGACTTGTATGAGGCATAGTCCATTATTTATCAGGAGTTGCCACAGTGGAATGAACTGCAGTTTACCAAACTTAAAACATAAAATTAAAAATTATTATTTAATGATAATTCATTTAAGGTTTACAATGCAAATCCAATTAGATAGACTCACTTTATTTACCAAGCAAGAGGGTCATATACAGTAATAAAGCTACTACACTGTAAAAAATGATATGCTTAATTAGTCATGACAGCATATGTTTTTAGTTGATTGTAACTTATTAAACTATATAAGTTAACTGAGGTTAATCATATTCTAACTAATTCTTATTAGGTTATGCAAGCTGTTTTAAGTCAGTTTAACATAACATAAATTAAATGGACTCATAAGGTTAATTTGATTCAGCTTAACAATTTAAGGCAACCAGAACTTTTTTACATTGTAGTTTTACTTTCGTATTGTAAATGAAACATACATATATTTTATTGCTAAATTAAGTATTGTATTATTTACAAAACAGTTATTTGAGTCGTTGGTGGGGGTTTTTAAAGATCTAGAAAGTACATGATTAAATAACTGTAAATAAATAATTTAAGTCAAGTCATGACTTAAAAAGAATTACTAAACTATTATGGCTCAGAGCAGTGTTTTGTATCTAATTCTTCAGTTTTGTGGCAAATCGACATGTAATAAGGGGGATAAAGTACATCCCACATGGTTGTTTTTGAAGAATAAAGCCCTTCAGTCTTATACAACAGTCGTCCCCTTTGAGTAGGGCTGCCGATAAGCCTTTAGAGCTTTATTCAGTGATAACAACCTCCAGGATGTACGTTATCCGTAACATAACATACCTAGTAATTTTTCTGACCAACCAATCAGAATCAATTGCAGGCAGCTGTGTAATATTTTGATATTTCAACAATACTGTAAGATTAAAATGCATAAATAAAATAAAACTAATGAATTTATATTCATTAGGTGAGCATTACATTGGTCAAAAGTGGCAATATAAAGTCATTATAATATATCAAAAGATTTCTGATTTGAATTAAATAGTTCATTTGAACCTTTTATTCATCAGAAAATCTAGAAAAAAAGGGTATTTTCCAAAAAAATATGAAGCAGCACAACCATTTCTGAGAATTTAATCATCTTGTTAGTATGATTTCTGAAGGATTATGTGCCACTAAAGAATGAAGTATCATCAACTTTATCACAGGAATAAATAGCATTTTAAACTATATTTCAATAGAACATTTTTTTAACTGTAATGATTTTTAGATAACACAGTGAAACAGTGAGCATTAGAAACGTTCATGAACAGTTGAAAGCCGGGTGAGTCAGAAGATTTATTTAAATATATTGATGTACTTCTAATTTAAACAGAATATTGAGTAGGGGCAGGGTTTTCTTTTTTTATTATCATTGGAAATTACTAAAACAGACTTTGTTTATCTTCAATGGATTAACTTGCACTGATTAATTGTTCACCTAAAGAATAACAATGTGCGCTAGCAAAATAAACATTGCAAGTTTTGATTTCACAAAGACTTTAAAAATCTTACCAGCTGAAATTACTATAGTTATTATGTACTGTAATGAAACGGTCTTCTTTACATTGTCATTTGTCTGCCTCCTCTTGAGACTCTAGATCAGAATCCAGTCTACACTGAAGAAGAGCTGAGAGAGTTTGAGCAGCATCTCGCTCGAGAAGAACAAGACCTGAACCTGAGGACAGATGACCTGCAGAAGCAGAGAGAGGAGCTGGAGAGACAACAGGATCAGCTCAATGCCCAGAAGATGGAGCTTCAGCAGGTACAAAAGATACTGAGAAAACAGACAGAAATACTACGGTCCTGGAAAATCTCATCTCGGGTCTATTTTAAAAGAACTTAAAAAGAACATAGAATGCTTTTTTTTCTTGTTTCTTTATTGTTATCTGCAGTTAAAGGGATAGTTCACCAAAAAATGTATACGTTCACTATTTACTCACTTTTAGTGCATAATCACACTAGGTACAGTTGCCTTGAACCAGGCCGAAGCGTGATTGTTCCTCCTGTCCTCTCTCCCACGATGGCCTGCACTCACATTGCATTACCTTCTGATGCAGAGCATGCTTACCTCATCGATGATGCAACTGTTCAGTTTAACAGGAAGAGAAGCGCTCTCGCTCAGCACAGTGGACATTGCTTTAGTTATATTGTTTTGTGTCATCGCATTACAAACGACTTAAAATGATACACAGTCAAATATCTTGCATAACTTTTGACGCTCATAAATTATGATAAAAGTCCTTGTGCTGCACGTATTAGAAGGTTTGCTAAAGGTGCAGTTGATGTGCAGAGAGGGGTTTGCATCTGTAATAAACTATATGACAGTTTGCGTTCATTGAAAAGTAAGAATGATTAATAAATCCTTATGAAACAGTCCCTTTAAAGTGATGTTGCATCTTCAGTTTTGGGCTCAGGCGAGCTTTGAACTCACACTACAAGTGTACCGCACCAAAGCTCAACCAAACTGCGCTCTGGCACACCTCTTCCAACCAGGCCAGGGCCGGACAAATGAACCTCACCTGGGCACGATTCGGAGCACTCACACTTGTCAAACGAACCAGGAAACATCCGGGCTTGTTTTGGATAGCATAGTGAGAGTGGTTTTGTAATCTTAAGTGGTTACAAAACTGTTTGAAATTATTTTTTTCTGTATAAGAAAATATTAAATAAGTTCTTTTGAAAAATGCAGTAAACCTGTAACCATTGACTTCCATAGTATTTGTTTTTCCTATTATAAAAGTGAATGGTTACCAGTTTCTAACATTATTCAAAATATCTTCTGTGTTCAACAGAAAAAAAAAAGATCTCAAACAGTTTTGTAACCGATTTGTATTAAAGTAAAGTTATCCCTTTAATTGATTAATTTATAGGTTACGCTATTTGTTTTCATTTTGTTTTCATGTACGCACTTGCAGAGATTCAGCATCTCTGATGCCCTCTAGATTTTAATAGTGCTCATTTCAGTTCTCAAGTGTCATTATTTTAATGTAAACTTTGACATGAAAGATGACAAATTACATTTAATTTTCTTGCAAGCACATCATGGCTTAATTTCAAGTTCAGTTCCTCTTTTAAAATGGAAATCTATTCATACTAGTTCTGCCTCACCTCAACAGTTGTTAACTTCTTTAACCTGTTGCCTATTTAACTTATTTCTTCTGTTTAGGCAGTACAACACATGGAGCGAGTGAAAGCACAAAAAACAGAGCCTCCAGTGCAGCCCAAAGGTCAGTGCAACTCTTTTTTGCATAAGTCATATGAACGGGACTGTGATTTTCACAATGTTAAAAACAGACAGAATCTTGGAATTGATCTATCAAATACAAAATAGAATTTACAGCATAATGCAGAGTCCAAATTATTCTTCCACGTTATCATTTTAAAGGGCCATTCACACCAAAGACGAAAGCTACCTGTAAAGGTAACAAAAAGCAGTTTGGACAGAACTGTGTATAGGTATAGTGTGTCCACAGTCATATTGGAGTGATAAAAAAACAGTAAGCCTTTTTTTTTTCTTTTTTTTTTCAGACGTTAAAATAGGATCCAAATCTCTCCCGTTTTAAGGCCCACTGCAACATAATGTAGCAGTGTGGTTTCCCTGCCCACCAAATTGATTGACAGCGGCGTATTAACATGTCTCTGTAGTAACGCAAAGCAACTGGGATTAAAAGATCTGTTCGGCTCGTTGTGATCATCAAATGTGATCAAGAATGAGTTTTACAAGTTTTAAATGTTTTTAAAACAGAGCATGTTTGTAATGAATTACAGCGATTCATCTTTATTATTGAGTTTAAAATGATAGTTATATTATCTACCTTGGTGTAAACAGCCCTTAAGGACAGAGTAGTAACCACAATCTGAGTAAGAAAAAAATCTATTTTATAATTTGCGTAATAAATTTGTAAAATGTTAAATTACAGATTTTCCCAATTGTTTACACACAATTACTTGTACTTCAGACACAATGACTACAACTTGTAACTGATGCACTGACCCCCTGAACCAATTCTGCTAAACTACAAGCACAATTCCTGCTTTACACTCAAATTGCAGATTTAAAACACACTTTTTTCAAAACACGACACGCAATTCTCTGCATTTGGCACAATCTTCATGCAGCAAATCTCTTGTTTTCACAAGGAACACACTGTCATTCAAGATTGTAAAGTCAGTTGCCCTGCTTTGCATACTAACTCATCATCACATAGGTAAACACCCGTCACACAAAATTGCAATTAAGAAATTAGAGCTCATCTGGTTTATAACTATTCACTGCCCACCCATGTTTTTTTTGTTGTTTATCTTTATTTGTTGTTCTCCATTTCTCAATCCTATTGAGGAATTAGTTTCTGCTTGGGGAGGGAAAGTGGATGACCGAAATCCACACTTTTTTTTTTTTACTGTAACTGTATTCTATAAATACTTCTGTGGATAGTATATGTAGACCACGTTATGTGCAACTTTGTGTTGGTTGGGATGAACACTGTGTACGCTGTTTTTGTTGGACAAATACAGTAAAATATATTTGGTACTGTGTATTTGTGTGTTTTGTATAAAAACAATATTCTGAAATATTTTACAATGCAGTTATAAAGGCCTATGTACTGTCTGTAGTCAGTGTAACTGAACAAAAAAAGGCTTACAGTAAAGTCATTGTGATGAATGAAGAAGAAGTGGTCATAGTTTTACATTAAGCGTTTCGGTGATCAACTGGTTCCTATAAATGTCTAGTCATGTGATGGTTTGTGCGTGTCATTTGAAAACAAAACACCATTTTGAGAAGAAATCACATTGTTTTGAATGTAAAGTTTCATTTTGCAGGGTAAATGAAATGTTTTGCCCAATGTGTGTGTGTTTTGTGATTTGTGTGTAGAGTTCTGACAATATGAGACATGCTTTCAGAAACTGTGTGTAAACAATTGGGAATTATTACATTATTATTACATTGGGATGTAATTAGACCTTTTTTATTGAAATCTAGTTATTCATGTGTTAATTATTATAAATTACAATAATATGTCCTGCAAATGCCCTCATAACAAGCATTTCTATCATTTTTTTCTTTGTTTTTGTTCAATGCAGCTCTGTCCGCTGTGGAGATTTTACCTGGTGATGGTCAGCAGTTGTCGCTGGACCTTCCTGCACATTCTTAGCAGCTCAAGCTCTCCTGAATATCTGTAATGTGTTTGTCTGCTGTATGTAGAGACAAATATTTCCATCCTCACATTCAATTTACTGGCTCATAGGAAACACATTGGCGTCAAACACAAAGCAATATTCAACAACCTTGAATATTGAAATATGTGATAAATTAACAGAATTATGTGTGGACAATCACACTTTTGACTATATTGTTGTTTGTGAGGATGGGGATTGTACTTTAATCTTGTGCTCAAAGAAAATTGATTGTATTTTATTGTTTAATTTCCATGTCTGATTTGCACAAACACAGCCAAACCTCATAGGGTAACACTCTCTTTTTAATTTAAGGTAACACATAATTCAGGATTGCTATCATACAGTACTTCCGATGCTAAAGATATTGCGGTGTGAAATAAATGTGCTGAAATATGATATCCATCCCAGGATATCAGTAGTTATACCATCACTGTTTCAAGTGAATAATCAACTGTTTTTTGTGGCCACTTTCATGATACAAATTGCAAAACACTGCCTATAAAATAGCCACAAAAATGTATTTCTAAAACATGCAGAAATTGATAGTTCATATATGAGATCGTTTGGCTTGTTTGAATATCGTTTGTGGTTTCAAGAGTATCATTGTAGTTAAAATTTCTTTAAAAATTATTAAATTATGTCAGCGTCAACAATGATGTTCTTTAATGATTATAATCTTTTCTTTTTTTACATCATAAAACAAAGCTCAAGCCAGATCTGTTTTTTTAATATAAGTCTCGCTGAACCTTGATAAAAGGTAATCAAGTGACCTAACAGGAGGATATTTATCTGATCCATCGCAGCAGGAAATCATGGCGTCATCATCGGGTTGTACAAAAAAGGCCAAAGACTGGCGTGGGCTGGAGTCCCCTGCAGGGGGCAGCAAAACCCGATGAACCTGATGGACAGAACAACAGACACGATTTAACCCTAGGGTACTCATTGTAAAAAAAAAAAAACAATACCTGGAGTGTTACTTAGGGCTTATAAAAAGACTTTTGAACTTTTATGACTTCATTTAAAAAAATCACATTTTAATAATTGTCAATAAAGTTATCATACCTGGATCTTAACCTGATAAAGGTTTAAACAGGCATTAAAGGAATTAAAATAAATTACAATCCTGTCACTATTTACTTACCCACAATTGGTTTCAAACCAGTTTGAGATTTTTGTAGTTTTTGTTCTGTTAAACACAATAGAAGATGATATAATAAAACATGAAAACCTGTAACCATTGACATCCGCTGACAGTAGGAAATACACACTATATAAGTTATTGGTTACAGCTTTCTAGCTATCTTTAAAACAGCTTCTTTTGTGTTTAACATAGGAAACAAAAAATCGAATTGGTTTGGAACAAGTCAAGGGAAGGAATACGATGGCAGAGATTGAATTTTTAGGTAAACTATTCCTTTAAATACAGTCATTATACAGGGTTTTAGTAACCTTCTGTTGATGTTGGTTTGATGACTTCAGCCACAATATTCTTAACCACGCCCCTATTAATTAGCTACAAGGGAATGTTGAGCAAAAAGGAAGCACAGCACATCAACAAACTAAAAAAGGCACACAGACTTTTTATATAACTGCTACTTTCTCAAACAGTTTTATGCTAATTTAATAAATGAAAAATAAACATTAAAATATGTTGTTTGTTATTTCTACTTAAATTTTAATTCAGAAATGTTTTGATGTTGATGTTTAAAGTACTGCAACATACTCTAAAAATGTTGGGAAAGCTGAATGTTTGGTGTTACATCCACTTTTCCTTACAATGTTTGACTGTTTGGAAATTGAAGATACTAATTATTAAGGGGATAGTTCACCCAAAAAATCTAAATGAAAGACCAGAGGCCACTGACATGCAAATAACAGCACTCATACAGGCTCTTCACCCTTGTGTATTACATTGCCCACATACAGCAACAAGCAAAGGGCCCTCTACAGTTTGACAAATATTGCAGCTGTTGGACAACATAATGTACTTTTGAGGCTTTTTTAGTCAAGAATGTAGTTTAGATTACAACCATACATTTTATTTATAAGAATAGTGCCTATTTTAAATATTTATAATTTCTGAGAGACAGCGTGTGGGCAGCCATTAGTCTGTCTTTGAGCACAGCAAAAGACAGTTGACGTTGTCCATCCACAAGGTGGCGACAGAGACCGCATAATAAGCCCTAAAAGAAAAACTAATTTCAAACTACAGCTGATCAAATCATTAATAAACAGGTAAATTACTTTCTAAGTCGATTTCTCTCTTTTGTATGTTATAGTCCTGTATTTATACCATAGTAATTGTAGTGTATTGAGTGTGGGATGAGACTTGCATATCAGAAATGTAAGTATTTTGGGTTAGCCACCTTTGTTATGGCCATCTGTTTGTTTATAATGAATCTCCTGTTTTCGTTACTGCAGACTAGTTTAGTAAACAGAAAGAAAGAAGAAATGCCCGCATGTGTTTAGCGTTTTTGCTTAGTGCAAATACAACAGTAATCCCATAGTGTTAGTACTGCTTTGGCTTTTTCAGGGTTAATTATTGCTAATTATTATTGGCATTTCATGCTGTTCAGTCTTATAATCTTAAAATATGAGCAAAATAACCTGTTTTGTCATCACTAGATATTACGTTAGATAATTATTCAAATACTAGCTCTAAAGTGATGTTGGTGAAGTAGCAATGGTTTCTGCTGTTCGGACATCAGCTGCAGATGTGAAGGAATGGTGGAAGAAAGTAGTTCCTCATACAAAAGGGTTTTTAGACTATGTGTTTGATTTTCTTTTTTATATACATTATTGATTATGCCGTTAAACTTTTGCATAAACGCAATATCATATATATATCACCAGTTTACCTTATTGTTCATTGTGGACCACTTTAAAATTAGTTTCATTTGGATATACTATAACCATTTCACATTTATGATTCTGTCCCAACTTTATGAAGTGTGTTGCAGCCAATCACAATTAGTTTAGAGTTGCAACAAGTTTGTCATGGAAAACAAATCAGTTTGTTTTTTCAGATTTTTTTTCACTGTTAAATTAAATGTAATATCAGTAAAAGAAACTTACAGCAGACACATAGATATCGCTGGTCCATCTTTGCATCATGTCTGCAATGTTAACCAGAACCGTCCCCGAAATACTTGGAGCAGAAATATACTCACCAGCTCGGCTTAAAACCTGCAGAATATGCAGAGACACAAATATATGCTTCCTAAATGAAAAAGATTCACTATAACAAATAAAGCAATGTTGTCCTGTACTGGTGCTCACCTGCAGTCCACCTTCATGGCTTTGAAAGACCAGAGTGATGCTGCCATAATCTGAGTGTTCACCACATCGCAGTTGATTTTCCTTCACACTTGTGCTCTTGACAGCAGGGTAGAACAGAGACCGTAGTGTGGTTCTATTTACATCGCCTTAAAACAATTACACCTTAAAATCCACATCACAAAGCTCTTGCAGGACCTCAGTTGGAGGATGCAGAAGTGCATATGATTTTACTTACTTCCAATGAGCTTGTGAGCATCAAGGAAGACTTCAGATTCTAGACCCAAGCCAAGAGCCATCAGTCGCAGCACTCGAAGAGAAAGTTCCTTACAGCGCAGGAAAAATGAAACCTGAACACCTTGGAAATCAGCAACTCCTTCTGAAGGCCAATTCTGAGCACATTGAGAGTCATATGTTTCAAATCCCAAATTGAATGTCAATTCCATTAAGATTGAACTATATGGTCAGACTTTGAAAATTACCAAAACTTTTTGAGTGGATTAACTAACAGATTAATTGTTCGCCTAAAGAATCTGCACTAGCAAAATAAACTGTGTAAATGCTGACTTTGAATGACTTTAAATAGTGTGTGCAATATTATGTAAGTCAATATTATATTGATATTTTTTTCTCAAGCACATCATACCAATTCCAAAGCTTAATAACTATGGTTAATCTTGTATGGTTAATCTTGTATTTATTCATTAATACATAATGTATAATTGTTAACAAGGCCTGGCAGTGGAAAAGTGCATCGTATTCAGATGTGAATATGTATGTAGCAGTCATAGTTTACAAGTAAAATGTCCCAAAAAAGTGTAATGCATCTCACACTGAAAAGTAATAAATTATTAAAGGGCAATGAGAAGGACATATAACTTTAGAAACTGTTCAATTATGGCATAACTGATGGAAAAGAAATGTCTCCAAAAACAGGTTGAGATTTGAAAAAAAATTACTTTAAGAAAAAGACTTTAAGTGAAGAATTAGGTCAAAATTAAACCATCAGGAACCCTTCGGGAAGTCTGGCACTTGCTTTAGGGTCTAAAAAGGGTCTTAATGCATACGATAAAAGTCATAAGCTAAACTGTCATAAAATATATGGCTGATTAAAAAAGCTTCAAAGTAGGAGGCATCATAAGCACCATTTTCTGTTGCACCATGTTTGAAGAATTTACCTTCCAGGATCTTGTTCTGGGTTTTTAGAGATCATTTTGAGTCACAATCTCTCAACCTGAAGGGTCTTTCCTTATCATTGTTATATCGGCTTAAATCATGCCATTAATCAACACTGTATGCCAGAACTGATGCTGGTACTTCTAGATTCATTCAGGTATCTGTCCATAAATCTGCTTTATGGCACTACTGCATTGGATTGTCTTGAGCAATAATTCTGCCTTTGTCAGTTTCTAGTCTTCTTGTGGACATGTAATACTTTCTGACTTCTCATATTACATTATTTTGTGGGGTATTTTAAAAGAAATCATGCACATTTAACATGCCATTTTTTCATAATCAAACATTGTCATAAAATTTGATTGATGTTGATATATATATATAGTATTTTTTCTCCATGATCTTGTCCCCTTAAGGGCTCTCACTAACAAGACTGAATCCACAAGGCGCACTGAAACAAACTGAAGAAAGAAAATTATTTACAATATCTGCGCTCAAAGTCGATGTATTGAACGCCTCCTTCAAATCACCGGGACGCCGAGGGTTCAAACTGAAATGACAAGAGATTAAGTCGTTAAATGTATTGTCGTTCGTGAGTTTAGAAGCAGCTGATCACCCGAGTCGACGTGCCTTTCCGTTTCTACCGAAACCCAGCCATGGTTCTCGTTACATGGGAAACTGCCCCTGCTGAAAGACTTTTTCACGTGTTCTGGCAAACTGAAGAACTTCTTTGAAACACCCATGACATTGTCTACCTAAAACAGTCGACAGATCAAGAAGTAATAGTAAGCGAGCTACTTCAGAACGTCTCATAAAAACAGTACTGCTTCACGTAAAGGAAATCCTCACAAACCTCTTCCTGACTTATGCCCGTGTTTTTCAGATATACAAACCCCACATCGGTGAAAGCCCTTTTCACTTCTTTACTCAATTTATCCAATTTATCAGCTGACACATTCGTCTTTCCCAGTTCGAACACGTTAAAATCCACGATCGGAATCTCCATTTTTACTGGAGAAAATACGCCGTCAATGTGCTTTGCTTTTTGCAACACAGCTCGTTATCGAACCGCTGTTGTGCAATGCAGTCATTAGACATCCACAAATGAATGACCAGACAATGACAGCACAAAGATCACTAGCCTTCAGTCTGTTAAGCACATTTCCCTATAGACTATCCTGCAATTTTGCGGCAGACTGTAGTAATTGTGTATTATGAATTACACAAGGCTTTTACTGTAGAATTTCAAATAGGCTAAATGTTTTCTGGAAGCAATATAGAATGTGCACTGATATTGAATCATGTTGATTAATCGATATGATTCAATACCAATGCACATTCTATATTTCTCCCAGAAAACATTTAGCCTATTTGAAATTCTCAATAGGTAATTCAATGATTACCTACGCATGCATGGCAGTCTTGACTGTGTTTGCATTTTTGTTCATGAGAGAAAAAGGTTACGCATGATTCATCTTGAGCCATTTTCCCAAAATTCTGTCTAAATTAAATATTTAAACTTACTGGGTTTAGCAAACAATATATTTCTGAGTATATTGCAATCATCATAATTATCATAATTATTTGACAGTTATAGAAAAGTATAATTCATAGTGTTGTGCTCCTGAGAACTTTTTAATGGCAAAAGAACATTAAATCTGCAATATGGGACTAAAAAAGAAAAACTGAAAATACCTGGGATCATCCTTCCACAGAATAAACACAATAAAACAAACTGGTCTCTAAAAATCTTTATCCAAACATCTTAAACTTTTATTTGGATTCATGTCTTGAATTAAGCTAAAAAAAAAAGAATAAAAAAAAATAAACACAAAGTCACTTTCAAATTTTCTTTTTAAAGAACATTTCATGTCTTCTTTCCAAATTTGCCCCTTTTGTCCTTTATTTTCTTAATCTTCTTGCCTTCCTGCAGTTCTTTCTGGTTCGTGCCTTCTAGTTTTCTTTTCTTGTCACTAATAAGGAGAAAAACAGAAAGATGAGTTTATTGAGGTTCTTAAACCCCAAGCAAAACACAAGACAAAAGATCCCCCCAATCTGAGCATCATTTATCACTACTTACCCTTTTATGCTAACAATAGCTGTATGTCCTGCTTTCTTCAACACTTGATCCCATTCCTCGTCATCTCCTCGAATCATGTACCTTCATTCAACACATCGAAATAAAAAACTGAAATCAGCACTACCCATTCTTGTTATATAAATATATACACAAGACTTCAATGGCATATTTTAGCTAAAAGGCTCAGTCACTCAACCTAAAATGAGCACTTAAGATAAGCTGATTGAGTAAAGCAAGCAATAATAATAGTAAGGTTAATAAGCAAAGGCTTAAGTATTATTCAAATAGTGAAACTTCATAAAGTATTAGCACTCAAAGTTATCAAATTTCTTAAAAGGGGAAATGAAGCACTCAGTCAAGTTTACATTATTTTGTACAATGGATTCCACTTTAATGAAAATATATTAAACAAACTTGATTAATGTAACCATTTAGAAGAAAACGACATGTTTTACTATAGATTTTTTAGACCGTGGGTGCTGCCATCTTGGAATATCAATGCGTCTTACATCACAGGGATGGTTCCGTTCCTTCAGCTGAACAGATACAGTGGAAGAAATGGACTGAAAATGGAGACTGTAAAGCCTAATTTAACCCAATGCGTGAAGTTGTGGACGTGGAGCTGCTGCAAATACAAGCATCAGATGTGTGTCTAATATAAAAGTATATATATTTATTAAATTTTTTCTTTTCCACCTTTTAATTACAGATCATTTGATGTGCTTTGCTCCACTCTCTGTATTACGCTGCCTGTATGGGTTTCATGGGTTTACGGACTGAACACAGAGACTGGACAGCCTAATTTAACCCAATGCTTGAAGTTGTGGATGTGCATCGCAGAGCTAGTGCAAATACAAGAATTTAAGTGTCTTGAGTTGTGTATTTTTTATTTTATTTTAATACCTTCATTTTATGCGCTGTAGTCTACTCTCAGACTCTCACACTGCTTCAGCTTTGCGTAATGAGGGGATTTACATTCAGACTAAAGCAACAATTAAAATCATACATGACTCAATGCTTTAGTAGGTCACGTCTGTGTGGATTGTCAAGACATATTCCCTATTCAAGTTGATCAACTCGATCTCTCAACATGTATGAAAGATAAAACCCTGCCATAAGAAACACGGAACACAAAAAGAGGCGAGGGGCTGTAGCAGTGAAAAGTGAAAGTACCCACCCTCATTACGTCAGTAATGATTCACTCTCTGTATTACGCTGCCTGACTGCCTGTATGGGTTTCAACAAGGTCCGGTGCTAACGTAATGGGGGCGGGTACTTTCACTTTTCACTGCTACAGCTGCTCACCTCTGCTCGTCTTCAAACCAAACTAAGATCGGCGCGGTTTTTCACACAGCAGGTTTTTTACGTCCTTCATACATATTTAGAGAACGAGTTGATCAACTTGAATAGGCAATATGTCTTGACAATCCACACAGATGTGACTTAGTAAAGCATGAAGTCATGGAAGATTTTAACTGTTGCTTTAGTCTGAATGTAAATCCCCTCGTCAGGCAGTGCTGGAGCAGCGTGAGAGTGGACCACAGTGCATCAAATGAAAGGTATTAATAAATGAAAAATACACAACTTAAGACACTTAAATGCTTGTATTTGTACTAGCTCTGCCATGCAGTCTCTGTGTTCAGTCTGTTGAAACCCATACAGGCAGTCAGGCAGCGTAATACAGAGAGTGGAGCAAAGTGCATCAAATGATTGGTAATTCAAAGGGGGAAAAGGAAAAATAGAATAAATATATATACTTTTATATTAGACATGCATCTGATGCTTGTATTTGCAGCAGCTCCACGTCCACAACTTCACGCATTGGGTTAAATTAGGCTTTGCAGTCTACATTTTAGTCCATTTCTTCCACTGTATCTGTTCAGCCGAGGGAACGGAACTAACCCCGTGACGTCAGACACCGCAACATTCCAAGATGGCGGCACCCACGGTCTAAAATCTATAGTAAAACATGTCGTTTTCTGCTAAATTGAAACATTAATCAAGTTTGTTAAATATATTTTCATTAAAGTGGAATCCAATGTACAAAATAATGTAAACTTGACTGAGTGCTTCATTTCCCCTTTAAAGCTAAGAATCACTCTCACTCTCAAGACAGCTCCAGAGGTCTCTCAAGTGATTAGAAGTTACAAGCAGAGGTTTGTGAAGTGGAAAACCGCGAGAGACATTTCAGTGACATTGTTGACTGAATGACGATGCGCTAAAATGGTCACCCGAACGGTGCACGCGAGTAAACTACTACTTAATTGCCAGATGAACAGCGATAGACCCCTTTAAACGTCTGCACTGTTTTTGTGAAGAAAAAGTATGCAAGTTTTGGTATATAATACTTCCTCATTAAAAAAACATTCTATTGCTTAATCACATGCCCAGTCAATCATCTTGTCAAATGGTCCACAGTTCTTTTATAAGTGATTTCCTGTCATATTGGAGATGCAGCAAGACATTAATCCACCATTCGCAGGTCAGTCATGCAGAGAAATCACCAAACACGTCTTTATAAAAGTTCTCTGTGTTGTTGCAGATAGAATGTCTATAAGATGAACATGAGTATTTTCTTTGACAAGGTTTGATATTGATTAACAATTATTCAAACATCTTTACCTAAGCCTCATCAGTTTAACTCGTCCACCATGTTTGTAGTCTGTTAACATTTTTTACCTGTTTGTAGTTTAATCTAATTCACACTCAAATGCACAATGTATTGTGGACAATATTAGCCTTTAAATTGAGCATTGATCTGCACTTCAAAGTTATAATGGAAATAGTAGAACATTCGGGTCTATTTTTGAATACTCATTTCAACATACTACAATTTGGGACTAAATCATTTATTTGTATAGCACTTTTCACATTAATTATTGCTCCAAAGCAGCTTTACAAAAGGTGCCATTAGTAATCAAAATCTGAAAAAGTTAAGTTACGAGTAGGGTGGAAAGAAGAGCTACCATGCATGTAAATGAATTCATCTGCACAGTTATACAATATAAATGTACTTTTTTCAAAAAGGCACAAAATTTTATTTTTTTTAAAGATTAATCAATCTGATCAATAATAGTAAATAAATACTTTTATGCAAATACTCACTCTGACAGATTCATATCCTTAATCTTCTCTATGTCCTTTTTGTGTTTCTCCTCAAACTCTTTGGCTGCATCATTCTAAGGAACAAAACATTTCAATAATATACATTGTTAGAAAAATTTTCACAAAATATTAAACTAATTTATTCTTTTTTTAAATGTAGAAAATGTAGCCTTATTACTCTGTAACAGTACACAAAACTGATAGTTTGCAGAAACTTATCACACCACCTGTTTTGCTTTAAATATACTGCAATTAAAGAATTCTATTTCAATTGTAATTCCAATTTTCTTATGGAAAAAAAAATGTTGCTTAACTAATATTTATTCAAATTTGTATATAGCTTAAAATTATAATACGAGTCATAATACTAGCACACTAATATTAAAGGCTACACTTAACAACAGCTCAAATGCTATCAACTTCTATTTATTCAATAATAAACACTAATACAAAACAACATTTGCAAACTAAATAACTGCAAATCTGTAAAGTTTAATGAATATATAGGTGTATACAATGTAAATGGGCACAGAAAAGCTCTACTCTAAGTTAATTTCTCCAGTTAACCAATGAACTGTGGACAATGAATGACTTTTGTATACAAAAATCTGTATCTCAAAAACCACTGGACTATATAGGACTGATTAACAAAATTAAAAGTTTTACATTAAGTTCTGCACATGCAGTGATTAACACATGAACACGTGTTAATGTTGGCTCTGAACAGAACAGTCAAAGAGTCAAAATTTTTATCGTTACAAGTATATAATTACTTCCTCTTAACTTAAACACCCTAACTGTCTTTTTTTGGATGTATAGAAAAATTTAATGCATTTAGTTTAGTTGGACAATGGATGCTATTACTATTATTAGTTATATTATTATTAATATATAATTATATTATTGACTAAATGCACCAGCTCCATTCAGCAAGAGTCAGATCTCACATACAGTGCATGCAGAATGTATTCATAGCGCTCCACTTTTTCCACATTTTTTTTATGTTACAGCCTTATTCCAAAATGGATTAAATTTATTTATTTCCTCAATTCTACACACAATACCCCATAATGACAATGTGATAAACGATTTTTTGAAATTGTTGCAAATTTATTAAAAATGAAAAACCTGAAAACATGTGCATAAGTATTTACAGCTTTTGCTCAATACTTTGTTGATGCACCTTTTGGCAGCAATTACAGCCTCAAGTCTTTTTGAATATGATGCCACAAGCTTGGCACACCTGTCTTTGGGAATTTTTGCCCATTCCTCTTTTATGTACCTCTCAAGCTCTATCAGGTTGAATGGGAAGCGACTGTGTACAGCCATTTTCAGATCTCTCCAGAGATGTTTAATAGTATTTAGGTCTGGGCTCTGGCTGGGCCACTCAGGGACATTTACCAAATTGTGAAGTCACTCCATTGATATTTTGGCTGTGTGCTTTGGGTCATTGTCCGGCTGAAAGATGAACTGTCGTCCCAGTCTGAGGTCAAGAGCACTCTGAAAACATTGCTGCATTCATCTTTCCCTCTATCCTGACTAGTCTTCTAGTTCTAGCTGCTGAAAAACATCCCCACAGCATGATGCTGCCACCACCATGCTTCACTGTAGGGATGGTATTAGCCTGGTGATGAGCCGGTGCCTGTTTTTCTCCAAATGTAACGCCTGGCATTTAGTCTGAATGTCCTTCAGATGCCTTTTGGCAAATTCTAGGCTGGGAGTGGCTTCCGTCTGGCCACTCTTCCATACCGGCCTGATTGGTGGATTGCTGCACAGATGGTTTTCCTTCTGTAAGGTTCTTCTGAACGCCGGACAGCTCTAAGAAGAGACCTGGTGGTTCCAAACATTTTCCACTTACGGATGATGGAGGCCATTGTGCTCATTGAAACTTTCAGAGCAGCAGAAATTTTTCTGTAACCTTCCGCAGCCTTGTGCCTCGAGACAATTCTGTCTCGGAGGTCTACACACAATTTCTTTTTTCTTCATGCTTGGTTTGTGCTTTGACATGCACTGTCAACCCTGGGACCTTATATAGACAGGTGTATGCCTTTTCAAATCATGTCCAATCAACTGAATTTACCACAGGGGAACTCCAATTAAGCTGCTGAAACATCTCAAGAATGATCAGTGGAAACAGAATGTACCTGAGCTCAATTTAAAGATTCAAAGCAGAGGCTGTGAATACTTATGTACATGTGATTTTTCAGGGGTTTTTTTTTATAAATTTGCAACAATTAAAAAAATATTTTTCACATTGTCATTATGGGGCATTGTGTGTAGAATTTTGAGAAAATAAATGAATTGAATCCATTTTGGAATAAGGCTGTAACATAAAAAATGTGAAAAAAGTGAAGCGATATGAATACTATCCGGATGCACTGTACAGCAAGACAGAATAAATTTATTAATCCTCTGTCAGAGGACAATGATGGATACATGGAGTATAAATGTGTAAAAACTACTGTGTGTGCTATTACATGCCTAAATATTATTTTACTGTATTTTAAAATCGGTAACACTTAAGAAGAACGGTCTATTAATTAATGTATTTACTAACATTAACTAAAAATGAAAAATTAGTTTTAACATTTACAAATGCATTATTAAAATCCAAAGCTTGTTACATTAAGTTAATGCACTGAGTTAACATAAACTAACATTTTTTAGACTGAAATACCATTAACTAAGCTATTAACTGAACAATTATTAATACATTAATTATGATATTGTTCATGTGAGTACCGGTAAATTCATTAACTAACATTAACTAATGGGCCATTATTTTAAAGCATAGGTCTCAAACTTAATTCCTGGAGGGCCGCAGCTCTGCACAGTTTTGCTCCAACCCTAATCAAACACAGCTCATCTAACTAATCAAGCTGTTCAAGACTACTAGAGACTATTAAGCAGGTGTGATTTCGAGGTGGTTGGAGCTAAATTCTGTAGAGTTGTGGCCCTCTATGAATGTGGAGTTGAGACCAGTTTTAAAGTGTTACCATTTAAACATAATCGTGTCCCTGTAAAACAAGGCTGTGTTTACACTAGTGCATTTTTAGTTTAAAACAGCTTTTTAAGTGGTCACTTCAGACAAAACATAAAACCTAAAATGCATGATACATGACCCATTTTGCCGGGATTTGTACTTGCAGTCTACCTGTTGTGTAATGGTCATATGAGAGGGGCTTGTCAAATCAGACAATGATATAACAAAGTCCAGAAGACCATTATGAATATTAATGATTATGAATAGCCAAGGCTTCATTATCAAAAGTCTGTTTCAGTCTATAAGTCTATATGGAAGGTGCCAGAGCTGTGTATATGCTAGGCGTAACCTTATAGGCATCAAAACAAAGGAATGCACTAGGCTAATCAGCAGCTAAAAACATGTCATAACATGAACAAAAATCATAAAACAACAATGGAAATACCAGATCTTCATTCAGTGTCTGCACTGTTGGTTCCAGGCTAATGTCTTTAGTGGCCACCATCTCTGCTTCAACAGCCCTCTCCTGAAGAGTGTTGAAAAACTGCAGAGAAGACAAAACAAACAATAACTTAACACTCCAACAACAATATAGACTTAAGGCTGATTTATACTTCTGAGTCAAGCACACGCATATGCTGCACCGTGGATGCATAGCCCTCGCCGTGGCTGTTGGCGATGTTGACGAGGGTCACGCCGATCACTTGACGCAGAAGTATAAACCAGGCTTTAGATCTATGCAGTGCATTTCTCACTCCTTCTGGTGTTAGTGCTCTAATAAGTGGCTTCAGTGCTAATCCATTAAGGCTGCTTTAATCAGTGTGTGTGTGTGTGTGTATGAGAGAGCTGTAAAGAGAGCTGGTGTGGGTCTCACCTGCACCACTTTACGGATGATACGGTTGAACAGGCCCATAAGCTGAGAACTGGGCAGACCAATCTCCTTCTCCAGCTCATCCACACTCTTGTGCTGAAGGCCAATTCCCAGAAGTAGAGCCTGAAGACAGACAGAATCCATTATGTTTTTCTACATGTGCATGAATATACACCAGATAGAAATTAAAATCTTGAACCTGAAAAAATAATTAATAAAACACTTTACATATTATGCAGATTGTTTACATGACAGTTATTATAATTAAAAACTAAAACATCAATTTAAAATTGTATTAGTTGAAATAAAGCTTAATAAAAAAAGAGTTTGGTTTTTATTTATTATTTTTAATCTGTCAAGAGAATAGTTCTCATTTTAATTTACTTTAAAATTAAAAGAAAATGAACTAAAATGAGAATTAAAATATGTAAAACAATTACTATAAAAAGTTGGCTACAACAAAATTTAATCTATAAATCTAAAATAATGCAAAGTAAATGTCTTGACAATTTTAATACAATAATAAATATTAAATCAATCAAATTACAAGCTACTTTATGAATTTATCAAATAACTAAATAAATAATGAAGTTTAAATAAAACTCTAATAACAATTAGATAAAACTAGAGACATGGAAAAAATATATATAAGAAAAATCAAGCAACCCATCCAAACAAAAAAACAAAAAAAACAAGAAAACTTTAAAATTAAACAGGAAAAGGTAAATTAATAATTAAAATAAATAATAATAATAAAATTATTAAAACTATTGAAACTACATTAGTTACTCCATGATGCCAAGGTAATAATATTAACACCATTATTGATATTCATTAATCATGAATAATATTGTTTTACAAAAGCAAGATATAAAACGTTTAAACCATAAAATCACATATGCTTAAGAACATTTGCTCTAAAAAATCCTACACTTGAACTTAAGTTACATACAACTGACTTACACTCTGGGCCACAGAAAGTGAGGTGTCACCGAATTGTTTGAGGAAGTGCATGCGTGCAATAACAGGAATCATGTCCATGATGAGGTGATAGTCCACCATGTTTCTGGAATACATCTCCAAACGCTTCAGGTCATATGGAGTGAAGGTGGCTGCGAGTTCAGCACTGGTGAGAACTGGAAAAACAGATGAAGATCTATCTTTAACCAACGAACACAACACACACAAACACACAAACACACACAAACACACAAACACACACACACACACACACACACACACACACACACACACACACACACACACACACACACACACACACAAACACACACACACACACACACACACACACACACACACACACACACACA
>CAIGQZ010001469.1:102022-124522 GCA_903798205.1 Danio tinwini | reverse complement strand
TTCAGGATTCAGTAGACTTCAGTAACTTTAAAATGTATAAGAACTATGAAACGCTAACTCTGAAATTCCATTGCTGAAGAGTTTAACTTTTTACCATGCATCCTTTTCTTCATGTACTGGATGCCAGAATGTTCTTCTGCATAAATAAACTAAACTAAACAATGCAGAAAGGTTTGTTTAAGCTGCACCTCCTCAATTGCACAGATGTGACTTTACATTTCCTTTAGTTTGAGATTTTTTCACATTTCACTTTTGGTGTAAAAGGGCTTAACGTTTTCCAAAAATACTTTTTTTTTATATTACTAAAAGCATTATTAATAAGCAGCTCAGTCCAGTTGAAAAAAAATTTAATGCAAAAGTGGCATAAAGCCACGGTCACACTAGAGTTTGTATGAATGGAAGTCTATTGATTGAAAAGTGCAGTGTGACCACGGCTTAACAAGCAACTTTAACAAGTCGTTAAAAAGTAACTAAGTACCATATTTAGTTATTTTAAAAATTAATAAGGCATTGTAATATATTACTTTTTAAAGTAACCTTCCCCAACACTGCTTGTTGCAATATCACTATAGCATCTGTTTGTATGAAGCGACTAACTTGAGTAGTTGAGAAGTGAGGCCGTAAGAAACTCCCAGGTAATCCAGCCGCTCAGCTCTCCTCTCATTCAGCTTCAACAGCAGCGGTGGCAGGTCTTTCCTGGGAGAAACCACCTCCTCCAGCAGACTGACAGCCTGGACATCAACATGAACAAAAATACACTCCTTTCACAATACATAATTCAACTATTCTTATTTTTGGATTTTAACCCAATACACCACCTCATTAGTTAAGAAGGATCTAAAACATATTCAAAAAGTAATGTACATAATGATGTGACAGAGGGCTAATTTACATATGCAAAATTGATGGTAGAATGTAAGTTTTAAATATTACCACTGTAAAACAATGTCGGTAAAAAACAAAAAAAAATGACAATTTAAGAGATTTTGATAATTTTATTTTGTAAGGAAATGTTTAATTGATTAAAGCTGACAGTAAACACATACACTGTATAACTTCACAATTATTATAATTCCTCATAGATATACCTTAGAAATTCAGAATCTTTTTAAATGAATTTTCAAAAAAAAAACAAAAAAAAAAAAACACTATGACTGTTTTCAGCACCGATTATAAATGTCAAAATGAAGGATTATGTCCAACTTAAGATTGGAGTAACTGTTGCTGAGAACGCAGCTTAGCATATCAGATATACATTACATTAAAAATGTTCAATTCTAAAGTTATTTTACAATACTGCTGTTTTTGTTTTATTATTGTTTAAAGGAACACTCCACTTTTTATGGAAACAAGGAGAGTTTATTTTAGAGCTCCCCTGGAGTTAAACAGTTGAGTTTTATCACTCTTGAATTCATTCAGCCGATCTCCTGGTATGGAGGGAGCACTTTTAAAGGGTCACGAAACACCAAAACACATTTTTGAGGTGTTGACAGTCATATATGTGTCCCACCCTGCTATAAACACTATTAGGACACATATATTGCACTAAAAAGTGAAAACTGGTTGTTTTTGCGTTATTTTGAGCAAATTCGTTCTTCCGGTTTGAAACAAATTTTTGAAGCTGCGTCACGACCATAAGATACTTGCGTGTAAATCCAGCGTGGAGAATGGCTGTCTGTACCTGCGAGTACATCGTGACGTCTCTGAGTGTGCGGCATTAATTCATGAGAAAGACTTTGTTCAAACCAATCAGCGTGCTCTATTGTGTATGCGGCGCAACTTCATTAATATGCATGATAACTTCGGAGACTGTTTTACCTGTTAAAGTGTTCAGACGACAGAGACGCCACGTTGTGTTGCCAAAACAAATGAAAGAACAAGAATTTGGAGACACGGGTCATCAGAGTTGCATTTATTAATGTGCTGCAACGAAGGTTTTGTTTGCATTTTCCCGCTACGAGAGCGCTGCTGGACTCACGTGTGGATTACAGTGCACGCGACAGAAATGCGTTTGTAAGAATATTTTTTACCCGAGAGCTTTTCGCATCTGGAAATGATGAAATCCGGATTTGCCGCTCGTCTCCTTTAAAAAAAAAACACTGTTCCAGTTTGATTGTCCTGTGTCTACAGATTTGGTAAGTGTGTTTGAGAGCAGTGCCCTTTGTTTGTTCATTCAGATGGCAAAGTTAGTTTGTATCATCAGCAAAGCTCTTTCAGTTTTTAAAGGCATACTAAAGTCCAATGAGTTACTAAGTTTACAGTATGTTAATATCACTGCAATATAATAGTACAGTATTATAGGCTGAAAGATCCGCTGTAAATGCTGCTCTCTGAATGTAAACACCTTAATCAAACTATTCCCGTCGTGCAGGATTTTCACCGCATTTTGTGACAGGATAGTCTCGACACACACACGGCTTTCTGACGCTACCTACCGCGTGCATCTAAGTTACTGAGAAATGCGGAGGATTTTTTTTTCTCCCATTCGCCGTGTGGTATCAAACATACCATTAAAACCCCACTCTTTCAGCAGTTGCTCGCTTTCAATATCTCGTTTGTCACGGGCGACATGCAGGAAATGTTTCTGAATAAAAAGTGAAGGTGCCAAACTGCAGTTAAAGTCGACAAATTAATAATTTGGCAAATAATTGATTACTGATGTCCATGTAAACACAGTCACTGTCTTTCTCCCCTGCGTCTGCGTGCCCAAATGGAAACTCCCATATTTGCAAATCCTTCTCTCTTTCCCTTCTCCGACACTCCCACCTAAACAGAGCTGGACACGCCCACTTTCCTGACTTTTTCCAAACTAGAGGTGTGAAAACATGGCCCTTTAGCTTAGCTTAGCATGATACATTGAATTAGATTAGACCATTAGCATCTCATTTGAAATGTCAAAAATAGTTTTCTTTCTGGTGTAATAATCAAGGAATTTTGCTGCTGTACCATGGATATGCAATATGACCGTTCATTACTACATGATGTAACACCAGAATAGTCCAGCTTTAAATAAGAAAAGAAACTCTTTTAGAAACTTTTTAAAAATGTTTTAGCAATATGATAATGGTAAGCTAAGCTAAGCTAAAAGTGTTCCCACCAAGACTGATGATCGGCTGAATGGATTTAAATAGGTTAAAACTCAACTGTTTGAAATCTCAACTCCAGGAGAGTTGTAAAATGTTTTACATTTCCAAAAAGTGGAGTGTTCCTTTAATAAATGCAGCACTTGAACCTTTAGATTTTTTTACTTATATGAACCAACATAGCACACCTATATTTACCTACACAAATGTTCACTAAATGTTTAAATAAATGTATGATGGCACAAGCAGAACATTACCTCACTGCTCACAGACGTGATCGCACTGGTCGTTGTCTGTTCTTGCTCATCCCAAAGAGGAAACTGGCCTTCATAATATCTTTGCAGCAGCTGCAATGCACGAGTGCCATATCCCATCTAAAGAATGACAAAATCAATCACACATGGGTAACAACAATACAACACATGCTTGTAATGAACCTGATAGGGGTTAGATATAACAAAAGAGAAATTGTTTACCCCTTGATAGTCAGGATTCACAGCGATACGAACGATCCTGCCACCTGAAAGACCTGCAAACTCTGAGTCTTGAAACTGAATGAAACAAGAGCACAATCAAATCATTTCAGATTTAATTTCTGAAACATAACAGTATGGAATGCATATTCCATCTACATTAATGTTCAAAATTATGGGTCTCTTCTGCTCACCAAGACAGCTTTTATTGGAAATACTTTACAATATGAGACACATTCTTAATGTTAATATAACTAATAACATAAAGAAGCAAAGAACAATGCATTGAGAGCATTTATTAATTATAGTTCAACATTTACTAATGCATATTTAAAATAAAACACAGTGACATTTGTTAATGCATTGTGTAAACAAAGATGAATTAATACAATAATAATGCTCATAGTTTGTTCATAAACTATATGTCCAGTATTGTTAAGTGTTACCCATTTATTTTGTTAAATATTACAATTTAAAATCTGAATATATGTTGAAATGTAATGTAAAGAGGGCTAGGGGATTAATCAGAAAGTAATTGAAATCGACATTCAGAACCTATCATCGATTAATTTTTCCAGGTCAATTTTTAAAATAACTTTCCCTACTGCATGTGGAGTCACATGACCCTGCTCTGTTAAGGCTGATTTATACTTCTGCATCGAACACATGGGTGTAGTCCAACACAGCCTTCACGTGGTCGCATACCCACGCACCTCTCTAAAAATGTAACTGGAAATGTAATGTAATTGCAAGCTGCCCCAAAAATGCCTTGAGATGGCATAATTTCTATTACAATAAAATTATTATTTACATTAAAATATTTGATTACAGAAGACTCAAGAAACGCAGTGCTTAATAGTATTTACAAGATACATAAGTTATTTTATTCAGAAGAGATACTGCTTATTTTCTACATTTAATATGAAACACTCTGAAAATAATAAATTTTGTTTCCAAAAATGCAAGTTATTTATTTTCACTTTTTTATAAGAAAAAAAATATATTGTTGATTTTAAGGCAATGTGAGTTCTAATTTGAGTTGTTCAATGCTTATGTTCAATAACCATAGATAGGAGATAGTGTGTGTTTCCTTCAATTATTTTAAAATCAAGTAATGCTTCCTTGAGTTAAAAATTCTCTCACTTGTAATATGAGCACATTTACTGTACAAAATTTATCAGTGAACTATGAGGGTAAAAAAATAAAATAATTGAATAAAGTATTCATTCATTAATCGTAATCAAGTTAAAATGTTCAATTAATCGATATTTTGAGTTTAGGCCAAATTGACCAGCCCTATGTACAAACGCGATAAAGCTGTTTTCACTGTCACATTTTAGCGACTAAATTTTTCCACTTAATGTTAAAGTTAAAAACTGTGCTGTTAAATAATTCAAATATGTTCATTTATGTGCTTTTTGTGACACTTATATGTGCAGAAATTATAATAAAAAAACAGTATAAAAACATTTTACAGTCCCTTTTCATTGATTTAATCCACAATAGTTTATTTATAAAATAATGAATTATTTATTAAGCCAAACTTTTCATTGTTTCATTAATTGGGTCTTTGTTACCTGTTCAGAAACAGTCCAGGGAATAAGGTCACCAGAAGCTTTCTTTCCTCTGGACAAGCTGGAGAGGATAGACTGACGTGAGATTTCTCCTTCCAGACACACCTGTAAGAAGACAAAAAAAAAGTCACACTTCACATTAAGGTTTCATTAGTTAATACATTTACTAACCTAAACTAATAATAAACACTACTTTTACAGCATTTATTAAACACAGTTCAACATTTACTAATGCATTATTAAAATCCACATTAATTCTTGTTACCAATAGTGCACTGTGAGTTAACAAACTAACAATAAACAACTTTACTTCCATTTACAAACATTACCAAAGATAAATAAATACTGCAATACATTTATTGTTCAGTTTGTTCATGTTAGTAAATACATTAACTAATACAATCTTGTGTTATCAAATAAAAAACAATTACAGTTATTATTAATAACCTCTTCTCAGACTGGAATTAAGTAGCTTTAAATGTACCTGCAGGACTGCTAAGACTTCAGGTAGTGAGTTCTGTGTCGGTGGAACAGGTGGCAGTAGGCAAAACAAATGATGTGCTGGAGCATCCGACAGCATCTGAAGGTCATTGGGGGAATTCTGAAAAAAAATAAATAACAGGTCAATATGAGGTTGATGTTTGTAGTTGATGATATAATGTATTGTTCTAATGCAATGCTTCTCAACCAGGTCTCGTATTCAAAAATGATCCATTTACCTTGTAATGTGATGCTACGTAAAGTGCCATAAGACGCTGAAGGAAAGCTTCAGAAGCCTTGTGATAACAAAACAATGTGTCTCGATTAACATAGTAACTGAAAAAAAGGTTAAAGAAATATAGATGTAGTAGAAATGGGTTGTTGCTAGATCAGATATGGTAGCGGCCAGAAGTTAACTAAAATGATTTATATTATTTATTAAATTTCCCATTAATTGTATTTTATTAACGTCTACCCCCACCCCAACCCTAAACCCAACCGTCACAGTAATGTAAAAACAGTAGTTGTACCGAGCATTATTTATGTTATCTATTAAATTACCCAATAATTGTATTTTTTAACGTCTACCCCTACCCTAACCCTTAACTCAACCATCACAGTACTGTAAAAATATGAATTATTGTTATACAGTGTCATAAAAATGCTGCTATATTGATGTTCATGTCGCACTTCCGGCTGACTGGGTATCCTATCTAGACTTTACAGTAGAAATGGCTTTTTGCTGTTTTGGAAAATTAGCCATGCGCTAATTACATTTGAATTCACAAATTGGTAATCATAAATATGTAACTGTCTAATCATAATTTAGAGATTAAAAGTCACAAAAGTATTTTATTGCAATTATGACAAAATCTAAAATGATTTAATTAAAATTGGCTGCATATCAAACATTTTTTTTTTATTCCACAACAAATGGCTAAAATGTTAAATTATTAGTATTAAATATGGCTTTTTATGTCATTATTATAATTCTTTTATGAAGAATTTGAATGGATAATTATTTTAATAATTAGATTTAATTACTTTGATCTCAGTTGAGATTTAATTATTTATTTAATATGTGGTGGCATTGGGGATTTTATGTACTACAGTATTTTTTTGCTATGACAATAAATTAACAAAAAGCACGATAAAGATAAATAAGAATAAAGTCAACGTCTTTTTTTATTCATTTTTTTATTTTTTATTTTAGCATCTCTCTGACTTTGTTCTGTCATATTTTCTCACAACATTTTTTTCTTTTAAATTTTTTATTTTTTTTTTACTTTCATGACAGCTCTGTAATATCTAAACTTATATTCAGTGTCTTATTTAAAAGATACAGGTCACAGGTCTGTGGTAAAGGGCAGCCGGAAATGATGCGAGGTACACTTAAACAGTCCAAACAAAGCAGGTCATTCAGCCATCTCTCCACATGATCTCCCTGACCATAGCGGATGGACTCGTGGAGGGTCACTTCATAAAGGCTTCGTGCTGGGGAGCACATTCACACAATTACACACACATATCATAAGCTTTACCATAATTCAGATTATTTTCAAGGAAAAAAGTGCTACATTTAACACTAGAACCATCAGGGGTTGTTGCATACAAACACAACCAGAAGCAATTTACCAAATGACATGAGTGTTGCAACATGCTGCTGTATTATTCCACAGTCTTCACAAAGTAATGTCTAGAGTCATAAAATATTAGTTTTAATCATGAGCCAAGCAAGAACACATTCTTACCCATGACATCAATAGACCATAAGACTCACACTCACTCAAGAAATCCATAAATCGCTTCTTTTATCTATAAGTAAAACTGTTAACCACAATCTTGCCTAGCAACATAGAATGATATAACATAAGCACAACAAAAATAACAGAGTAAAAATAACAGCATTATATCCACCTTTTTCCTATGCCCCATCATGCTTTGTGTGAATTATGGAAGTTACTTACATCACTTCAAGTAAACAATTAGTTCCACAATAAGCGAAATGTTGAAAAACAACAACAACATTTTCCTCATTTATTGAATATTAAAAGGCAATTATAAAATGTTTATGCAAACTTATTGTGCACAAAATGTTTGTCACTAACAATATGCAAGAAAAACACATAGCATTTCTCTACACAAATCCAACAGATATTTCATATTTTAACATTATATTTTTATATTTATTATTTACTACATCCAGGACTGAGAGCAGTCCATTAAAATCTCACTAACCAGCGTAAACCCACTGTTAAGCCGCCCACATAAGAGATTTGTGCCAGAATGGCAAACATGAATTTGCCGCAAACAAAATGAAAAGCAAAAACAAAAACACCTGCATGCACAGGGTTCCTACTCGAAAAGACAAATGTCAAATTCCCTGACTTTCATTTTTTGGAACAGACCTTTAAAAATTCCATGATATTCAAGAAATTCCATGACTTGTGGGAACCCTGCATTTAAAACTTAAAGCTGAAAACTAAGTAAGCAAAGAATGCAGTTTATTTAAAAGATTTGTTTTACTATTAAGTTGATTGTTGTTGGTTCAGAGTTTTTTCTCATTTATCAATGTTCAATTTTTGTTCATTTCTGCAAAAGTTTAATTAATTTCATCTGGCACAAATCTAATCCCATAGGAATACAAGATGGGCTTGACATTAGCATCCGCCAGCCCGCCAAATGTGGATAGATTTCAGCTGTGGCAGATTAGACAGACACCCCACTAGCGACTTTGGCTGGTAGAGAATAATTTTTAAATTGCCAGAGCTGTCTCGTCCCTGAAGATTAGATTTTCAGTTTAAGACTGTTTGTTAATATGCGCGCCATTGTGATCTTAGGACCGTGAACAGACAATTGATAACTGTTCGCGTGAGCAAAAGAAAGCAGGTGAATAGCGAACGAGAAGATGATCAGGCGCATGGTGAGACACAGGCAATCCTCACTCACTGACGTTGTGAGCTCAGCTCAGCTGATGTGAAGTGCACGATTGCTTAAAAGCTCCCAATTCCTTGCGCAAAACAACCGTTCCTGGAAACGCAACTGGTGCGATCAATTCTCTTTGAAATAGATTAGAAAAAAACTGTGCTTGTGCTGCGTCGAAAGTCCTGCTGCTTTCAAAAGATCCAGATTGCAGCAGCGCTTGCCGATTATTACTGGGCCTATTTTAACCGTATGGGCTTGATCATCCTTTCACTATTGCACACAGAATGTTTTTTACCTGCTTTCTTTTGCTTGCAGTTATTTTTGGTAATATGGTTTAGCTATCATCCTTTAAAATAACATTGCTTTAATAAGAGATTACCTCTTCATTTATTTACAGTTACCTATAGTTACAGTTAGTTTTTTAAATGTCAATTGTTTTTTAAAAATTTTTTGTTGAATAAAATGTGTATGTACTGTATACAGCTATATTCAGCTTGTTTTGACACATTTTTTTAAATTTGTGTAATTAGTTTGGTGTGGCCAGAGAAAAAAAATGTTAAATCCTTAGTGTTCAATAAAATAAATGTCATGCGAAATAAAAACAAATAAAAAAAAAACAAATAAAAAGTCATGCGAAATAATGTCATGTGGACATAACACAATTTAAATCAAGTAATTTTAGCATGCCAAAGTAAAACTTATGCAATAAATATATTTTATAATATATTTTCCCAACAACAAAATTGTGGCTAGTGAAAATGGGGAGTGGCTAGTAACGTTGGAAAACTACTAGCCACAGTGGCTGGTGATCAAAAACGTTAGTGTTAAGCCCTGAATAACAAGGCAATTTGACATGTTGGTGTTTATAGGCATGATAAAAGTGTCCCATTTTTATTTATTTGTTTTCTAAAAAAAAAAAAAAAAAAGTTTTTTGCATTTTTTTAGTTAAAGTCAATGACAGGTAGATGTGCATATTTATTGAGAAATTATGGGTAATTGTAGTTTGCTTATCTAGTTTTATAAAGCAAAATAATTTCAGAAGGTACCTGCAGCCAGCCTGGCGGTGCTGGTGTTTCTGTTCTCCGCTGAGAGGTTCTGCTGGCTCTCTGAGCTCTGCTGCCTTAACTGCTGAATCAGCTTAAGGGACAGAGAACGACCGGTGCCCTCGTAGCTGCAGGAGGACACCAGGATTAATGTGCTGTTAATGTAACATGGTAAAAAAAAATTAAATGTAATGGTTCCTCAGATACAGACCCATTGATGGTAGACGCCATAAACACAAGGTAAGGTCCAAGTAATTTCTTGACTAAAGGCAGTGGAATAGCAGCAGCCTCATCAATGACCAGCAGCTCGGCCTGTCCTAACTTCACCGCATCCGCTGGATGAATGTACTGTAGATGAGCAAGAGAAAATAATGAATGATTGTTATATGATCATGAAAGATGCACTAGTGCTGTGCAATATTAATCATCTATGATAGCATTATAATTCTATAAATGATGCGCAAGCTCTTAAAAACACATTTTTAAAGGTCCTGTGAAGTGCTTTGGACTGTGCATTTTTTGGACTGTCACCTATTTTACCCCTTTTTTAAGATGTAATATTAATATTATGGTTCTTCTGAGTGTGCCAGTTTAGGTTCAGTTAAAACACAATTCAGATTTTTTTATTATGATGTGTTAAAAAGTGTCATTTTGGGGGCATGTACATACACAGCTCGTTGTTTTAGGGGCATGTTGCTTTACATGATAATTAGTTTAGACTTCCCGCCCAACTTAACAAGGGGGCAGAGCTAAGAGCTCCCCGCTTTGTGTATGGCAACAGACAGGCAGACAGAGAGAAGCAACATGAGCGAGTGGACCATCATTCAGCCGTACATCTACGACTCGGACACAGACCAAGCAGAGAGTACAAAATCATTTGTGTCTTTGTATAGTTTTACAGCCAACTGTGTGCTAGTTTAAAACTCCGAGCTTGTAGCCTACACCGAGACTAATATCCAAGCACACTGAATTAACTTTGACTGAAGGGCATCATACACGCGACACGGCACACCAGACGCGCACATTCGCTTGTTATTTAAAATGAAACTATTCAGATAAAGCTCTGTGGAAGAAATACGAACAGTGTCCTGACTCGTGGCTGGGCGCCGTGGACAGCCTCCCACTTGCGGCGCCGTTGTGTGCACCCTGATAGAAATCTACGTTTAGAATACTGAAATGCATGGCGCTGCGCTGCGCGTGGCTGAGCGGCGATTCTGGTGTGCGATCTGTTTAAAGCAAGTTCGTTATTTCCAATGGAGAGACACGCACGTGAGGCAATGCACTCGCACTTTCCAGCTGCACCTAGTTAAGATGACAGGGAGCTTCTGTGACCGCGGGGAATGCAAACAGCTGAAGTTTAAGGAAGACGCAATGTAAAGTACACATGTAAGCAAACCCACCTTAAGTTACAAACAATGGCATCGAGGAGAGCGATAACGTGGTGAATGTTGATCTTGTGTTGAGCCCAATGAGCCTTACATCTAAAAATAGAGCAAGGGTGTTTCTTTGGTGGCATCGCTTTGACTTACAGGCTGAAAATGGCGGATGTGAAAACAAACTGAGCATATGGTACTGCGCAGCTGTCAATCAATATTGGTGGGCGGGGGGACCGCACTCCTACGTCAAGTTGCGGTCGATCTCAAAACTGCTCCAATTGGTCCACCGTCTTTATGTTGTTAAATTGAAAAAAGCACTGGGTGTGTTTATATCACCCCAATATGACGGTCTACACACTATACCTACACATATGTCTGTCCAAACAGCTTAAAAAGTAGATTTTTCACCATAGGTGCCCTTTAACGTTTGATGCAACCTTAACTGAAACATTAAAACATGACATAGTATTTTCCCCCCTGCACATATTTTAAAACAGCTAAGGAGTTTAGATCAAAACAATTTGGCTTCCACTTATTTTCTTTTATACATTTGTGAATGTTTAGGTCAATCTTCTTTTACATGTGAATAAATGATCAATGTCAGCAACAATTCTAATAGCACTTTTACAATGTCGATTGTGTCAAAACTGAAACTGTGTCAGTCCAGTTTTCAGAGTTGAAGTTCAGTTCAGTGTGGTTTAATTTTCACTGCTGAAAGTCCAAACCAAGTGTGCCACAAGCCTGCTTTTGAGTGAAGGTCTCTGTTGTTAGATCGCCCTCTGGGGGCTGGCTGCAGTGCAAGTCATAAAGCCCGCCTCCTCCATGTTAATGAAGGAGAAATTGGACCAAAAAAAAATTTAAATACACTTGCGATAAAATGTTCCGAAAGATGGTTCTGGTCAGTTAAGGCACTGGTTATCAAGCTGATATGGGTGCAGATCTTCATTTTTGTAAAGAGAGTGTTTTGAGCAGTAATTTAATGCTGGGCATGTCATCGTGATTGAAAGCTGTGATTGGCAGTTTCTCAAAGCAAACGTCAGAGCTTCGGCAGGAGACTGAAGTATTATTATTCGATTTATGTGTTATTTTACCATGATAAAATGAGTTGTTCAGCAGTAAACTATAGTTTCTAACATACAGGATCTGGTGGAACACTGTTTCTTCAGTAAGGTCAGGGCTTTATCAGTTTGCTGATACACGCCTAACCACTCAGATAGCAAAATACACTCGGGCCAGTTCCAACTAGACTTTCGCCTGCCGGAGACTTACTCCTCAGCCCCACGATTAAATTGGCACGATTAAATCTTCATTATATATAATCTGACCTTTGTTAACGTTATTACAACCATTTGAGTTGATAAAACAGCAAAAGCAGGCTACTATGCAAACGCAAAGTGTACATTAGCAAGCCTTTGTTATAGTGCAGATGCTGGCGGTCAAGTGAGAAGTTCGGGGGCGTGGTTGATGTACAAGCGTTTGGTTGGAAGTTTGATTCCGCAGCTCCTCCTCAGACGGTAATGTCTAGATCAGATACACGGCCGGCCGGAAGTGCAATATGCACATTACTATAGCAGCATTTTTTATGACACTGTATAACAAATATTAATATTTTTACAGTACTGTGACAGTTGTGTTTTGGGTTAGGGTGGGGGTAGGAGTAAAAAAATACAATTTACTGTGTAATTTAATAGATAAGATAAATAATACTCTGTACAACTACTGTTTTTACATTACTGTGACGATTGGGTTTAGGGTTGGGGTGGGGGTAGACATTAATAAAATACAATAAATCAGAAATTTCATAAATAATTCTCGTTAACTTTCGGCCACAAACGAATCCGATCTAGCAACAACCCCATCAGGCAGTCCTTCTGCACATGCCCAGGCTCCAATTTCAGCAGTCTTTTGCGACAGTTTGTGCCTGTCACAAGGTGTTTTTTCCTTCACATCATTTAATGAAAAATGGCGCTGTCGCGTGTCCATATTTTATACAGTCATTGGTCCAAACGCTAAAGAGCCAATCCAACAACAAGAGTGTCTTGAATAGGTGAGGCATATCAAATACTACATAGCACTTGATTGGTCAAAATATTTGATGAGAAGCTTAAGTATGAGGTGACATCAAAATAGTTTGATTCCCGGCTCAAGATTATTTGTAGATATCAGTTTACCTGTATGGTCTGCCGATGTTCCTTAAAGATGTTAACACGGACCACAGCTTTGTTAAACTCTGGATTCAGAGACTGGATTATTTCATAGTCCAGATGTTCCTACATTTCAAAACAATTGAATTAATTAAAAAGAAGAAATACCAGATTTCCCTCATTTTCCTTGAAAATGCATCCATTCATTTTACAATAAAATTTTCCTGACACATATCAATATCTCAATTTCATTTATTTTATTGAAATATCTAAATTTGAAAAAAAAAATAAAAATAAAAATAACAAATGCTACATAACATTATTATAATGACAATGAGATACACACACACACACACACACGAAGTCAGAATTAGCCCTCCTGAATTATTAGCCCCAATTTCGGTTTAATGGAAAGAAAATTTTTTTTCAACACATTTCTACTATACACGCATCACTTTTAATATATCATTATAATGTTTTGATTTTTGTTTGCTTTTAAGGGGCCACAAAACCCCCATCTCCTCAGGGTGTTTTCACACCTCTAGTCTGGAAAAACTCAGGAAAGTGGGTGTGCCCAGCTCTGTTTAGGTTGGAGTGTTGGGGGAGGGAAAGAGGGAAGATTTTGCATAAAAATGGGAGTTTCTGTTTGGGCACACGCTGATTTTTACAGAGGCAAAACAAACACACAGACGCAGGGGAGAAAGACAGTTATTGCGTTTACATGGACATCAGTAATCAAATTATTTGCGAAATTATTAATTATTAATTAGTTGCCCCCCATGACAAACGAGATATTGTATGCGACTTACTGCTGGAGAGTGGAGTTTTAATGGAATGTTTGATACCGCACGGTGAAAGAGGAAAAAAATCCTCTACATTTCTCAGTAACTTAGATGCACTCAGTAGGTAGCGTCAGAAGGTCGTGTGCGTATAGACTATCCTGTCACAAAACGCGGCAAAAATCCTACACAACGATAATAGTTTGATTGCGTTGTTTACATTCTTCTGAGAGCAGCGTTTACAGCGGATCTTTCAGTCTATAATATTGTACAATATCGCAGTGATATTAACATACTGTAAACTTAGTAACTAAATCATTTTGACTAAGGTATGTCTTTAAAAACTGAAAGACCACTGCTGATGATACGAACTAACTTTTCCATCTGAATGAACAAACAAAGGGCACTGATCACACACACTTACCAAATCTGTAGAGAGAGGACAAATTAACACAAACTGGAACCATGTCTTTTTTAAAAGGGGATCAGTGGCGAATCCGGATTTCATCATTTACAGATGCGAAAAGTTCTCGGGTAAAAAAAATGTTCCCTACAAACAGATTTCTGTTGCGTGTCACGTGCACTGTATTCCACACGTGAGTCCAGCTGCGCTCTCATAGTGGGAAAATGAAAACAAAACCATCGTTTCAGCACATTATTAAACGCAACACTGACGACCCGCATATACAATAGAGCACACTGTTGCTTTGAATCAAGTCTTTCTCATGAAGTAATGCTGCACACTTAGAGATGTCATGATGTACTCGCAGGTACAGACATCCAGTCTCCACGCTGGAATACACACAAGCATCTAATCGCTGTGACGCAGCTTTAAAAATTTGTTTCAAACCAGAAAAATGAATTTGCTTAAAACAACCAAAAAAACTATTTTCACTTTTTAGTGCAATATATGTGTCCTAATAGTTTTTATAGCAGCGTGGGACACATATATGACTGTCAACAGCTCAAAAAATGTGTTTTGGTGTTTTGTGACCCTTTAACATTAAAAAATATAAATCATTTTATTTTGAATAGCAAACTCTTTTGTGGGTAAAACATATCTAACCTGATACTGCAGGGCATCAAATCCTTTAAATACGAACTCAAACAGCGTGTGCAGATTGTCTGGACTGGGTGACGTGACAAAAATATTTGAATAGCTGAGAAATACAGCAAAAAGAAAATAAGTTATTCACATGCAGAAAATCCAGTCAGGATGCAACAAGAAAAATGGAGCTCTTTCATTCACGTCGCTGTTCTGCATACCCAAACGCGACAGCTCCAGCCATTGCCAATCCCAGAGCAGCAGATTTGCCTCGACCACGAGCAGCAGTAAGAGCTACAGTGCTGCGCAACGTCTTCTCTGAAATGGCCTCAATGAACTTCAGCACTGCTTTGGCCTAAACACAAAAACACAAACAGAACAATTACAGCTGGGGGGGGAGGGGGGTGACTTTAAAAAGGTTGACTTGATATTGATTCTCAAAAGCAGCAAATAATTTTAGTTCCCTATATTTTGTACCCCATTTCTAATAATGGGTTCACACTAGACACAAAGCACAATGTCACAGGCTCTAGATTACACTAACTAATCACTAACATGTCATTCACAACACCTGGTGTTAACTCAGCATAAGTATGTGATGAGAACAGATCTGGAGAAGTGTGAAAGGGTTGGGAGATATACAATTATGTCAAGCGGAACATTTTTCTTTGAATGATTAATTAATCCATGATTAATTAATCCATATGAAACAGTCCCTTAAAAGTAAAGTCTCGCTTTCAGTTTTGGGTTTAGGCACGCTTGCACTCACACTGTAAGCGTACCGCGCCTGAGCTCAAGTGAACCGTGCTCAGGCCCACCTCTTCCAACTGGGCCAGGGCCGCTCAAGTGAACTGTGCCTGAGCCCGATTCAGAGCACTCACACTTCTCAAACGATGCGGGAAAGGGGCCTGGGCACGGTTCCGATAGCATAGTGTAAGTAAGCCCTAAGTCTACAGTGAAAGCATTTTGGAGACATTATCAGTGTATAAGCCCTTAAAGATGACTAATAATACTCTGCTAATATTAATCAAACAACAAAAGATAAAATAAACATTCACTGCTATTGACTTAATATGCTTCAAAGGTTTATTATAATATGCAATCTAAAATGTGGAGGGGGTCCGCTAACTTCGACCACTGCTTTATTTCATCTCATCTAAAATGTCTGAAGGTTCTGTTTCTGTGTCTTTTGTATTAAATCTATATTAATTATCAAACTGAAAACTAAATTGAATTGAATCAAACGGGTTTGTAAATTGGAGTCCAATAACTTTGAATAAAATGTTTTGGGACACCCAGCCCTAAAAACAAGAGTTACTTTGATTATACCTGGTCCATAGTTTTACAGCCGTCCACTAGAACGCCAACCGGCTGTGTGTCCTGTAAAGACTCCTTCAGGTCCTTCAGCTCCTGTTCTCTCGGAGAAAGTCCATCATCCTAATGACAAATACAAAAGATTGTGGAAATCTTTCTAGTTTAATGTCAAATAGACACTGTCCAGCTATGAATCAGGCTTACCTGTTTTTTTGGAGGGATGGGTTTGATGTTGGTAACGTGAGAGGAGATGGGCAGAATGTTGAGCTGGTCATCAATCACAACACACGACTTACAGGAGGACAGAGACAGGATGAATCTGGGAAAAAGATTTGTTTATTTACTGATTGATTGATTGTTTGTGACTTTAAAAGGTTTATTTCATCAACCTTCCAGTGAATATTTTTTCAAATATATCCCAAGTGCATACCAGATACGCCACAAGACGGCACGCACATGACAGTTGGAAATTGCATACTAGACGTGCACATTCGCATGTAATTTAAAATGAAACTATTCAGATGTCACTCTGTGGTGTGGTAGAAATATGAACAGTGTCCTGAGACGCAGCTGGGTGCCGCAGACAGCCACCATCTTGCAGCGCCGGTGTGCCTACCTTGATAGTAATCTATGTTTAGAATTCTAAAATCCATGGCACTGTGTGGTGCCGCACATCCAGTGTGTGACCCCCTTTAATCAGACAAGTCATGGGACCATAGTAGTTGATTCTGTAGCCAATCCAAAAATAATGATAATAAAATTAAGAGGGTCGTCGTCGCAGACGAAAGTGAAGAGCGGTGGGGGTTTTGCGGATGAAAGTGAAGAGGGTTGGGAGTCGCGGAAGAAAGTGAAAGTGAACAGCGGATGGGGGAGGAGGGCGGTTGAGGAGGGGGATTGGTAAAATGAGGTGCCGGATCAGATTTCAGAGGTGCAGGATCCAGCGTGTTCCGGCACAAATTAAGCCCTGTATATGTATGTATGTGTGTGTGTATATATATATATATATATATATATTATTTACCATATTAGGTAGCCTATATTTTAGGTGTGCAATCTGACACAAATCATAAAAATAAAAGTTTCTTTATTTTGGTCTCTTGTCAAGACAAGACCTAAAACAGGTCTAAAATGGTAGGGATTAAGCCAAGGAAGGCTGTATAATTTTTATACACAAACTTACTTTTTCTTACTTTAGATTTTGCACCCCAGAGCATCTGACATGTACCTCACTCAGAAAATGCGTTAGAGCTTCCCCTACCGTAATACACCTAAAACACGTATTGCCGTAAAACTCATCGCAGGAAAAAGCGTTTTGGTTTTCTCTCATTAACTGAAGAGAAAGAGTAAAACGAAATCACTTATTGATTTCATGAACATCATAATACCAGCCATACATGTAAAGCACAAATAATGTCCTTCAATTCGGTCACGTCTCCATCAGTGTAAGCTGCGTTCTGTTCTGTCTGTTTCATTGCTCTGTTTTTTTAGATGTTTGCTCACACTTTTTGCAGTCTGAAGCTTATCAAACGCACAAAACACCCAATTTGCACCACAGAATGTCTAATCACATCTTTGCATTGACTTTACATGTAAATCACTTGCACTTCATCCGCGTCTACTTACTGCACAGGCTGCAAAACACCCCACGCCTCCATGCAATGTAATGCTTATGAAGGCACAGGTAAGACATCATTTTTCGAGAGACACTCAAATACATCACGTGTGCTGCGTATGCAACATCTATAAGTCATGTAAAACAATTAATTGAATATATTTTGATTATATGGTTTAAAATTTGATGTTTTTTGAGATTATAAAAAAATAGGGGATTATTTTGTGTTTAATTAAGAATTTTGCAGGATGGCAAAAATTTGCGTCTTTTGTTGATGTTGCATTAGATGCGTTCGCGGAATTGTGAAAAACTAGGGAGTCTGATTAAACAAACAAACAAAAAAACATTTTAGTTTTTAATTTTGTCTGCAATGAAAAAAATAAGAGACTGTTGTTTAAACATTTGCATAACATCATGCATCTTTATTGCTAATGATTTTTTAAATGATGATTCCATGTTTAATTTGTGCCCTTTTAGTTGATGCATAAATAAAACTAAATTATAAAAATACACCGCTATCCAATAAACTTAGTTTTTTGTTCCTTTCGACAAGAAAATGTGTCATCTTTTAAATTCACTCTATGTGAACCACTTTGTTTAAACCAAAAAAATGTTTCTAAACATTTGTAAAACAGCTTGCAAATAAGAAGTTAAGTAGTATTACATTTACAATAGTTTAGTCAATCACTGTTTACTTTGTTAACATGTCCCCCCACCCTCAAATGAACTCTGATAGATACATTAATGTTCCAACTGGAGCTACTGAATATTAAAACACTGACCTTTCATTAAATCTTCCAATAACATCCTGGTGAGCCTCTGTCCTGTATCGAGAATGGACATCCTAAAAAAAAACATACATTTTAAAAATTTAAAGACACATACGGACACATTCATATTGGCATAGAAAACTAAATAAATAAGCCATTCACCATTGTCATTGTGTAGAGCTGCTTTAATGAGTTCATCGTCCTCAAGAGAATGACCACAATCCCTCCACCCTCCACCGTCTCCACTGTCCGAGCCAAAAGATTGGGAGTGAGAGCTTCAAAGTCCTAGAAGAGAAATATGACTTAAACACTTAGAAAGCAACTATATCATATTTGATTGACATTTCTGAGGACTCAATTTTATTAAAACTTGCCTAAAAGCTGAAATTTGCTAAAAATACATAAGACATTTTAAAGAAAGCCCCCTAAAGTTGTTGTTTTTTGTTGTGAATCTTTAATCACATTCACAGGGTAAACATTATCCATACATTAGACAATATTAGTATCTAATGTGATGAATCCAGTTCTTGAGTAATGTTTATGTACATCTGTAAAACATCTTTTTTTTTGCATAATTTTCATTGCATTATGTTTTTGACCCTGACAGTAAAAAATAAAACCAATATCATCTCAATAAGGCGTATTACTGAGAAATATAGTGTGACAAATGTCATCAGATCTATAACGCAAGCCATCAGAATTCTAACTTTCTAACCATATAAAAATCATCAACTATTGCAAACTAATATTAATAGTATATAGTAATAAAAACTAAAACAACACTAAGGAGAAGAAAGAATATGTTTTTTGAACAAAATATAAAATGTGCATAATAGCATTAATGTCTGTAAAAATATATGCACATGTACAGATATTTCCTTCTTATCTTTGGGCTCTGCTTTTGCATGGACGTGACCGCATGCAGAGAAGAAACATTGCATAAATTACAGGAGCAGAACTGCAGAAAGCTTCTGGTGAATACAGATGGAAAGATTTTATTTTTTTTTTTAAAGAGAAGACAGATCTCATGAGTCATCAGATAATCTTCATGAAATCAAAGACCGATGCAACATTTGCTCCAGAAACAGCTTGATTTACAGGATGATCCTATTTGTGACAGAGAACAGAGTCTCTGATATGTTGGTCACTGATATTACCTGTAGGACACACATGCCGAATGTGTTTCCCAGGATCTTGTGAGTTTCGTTGTAATAGCAGTAGCGAATGTTGGTTGCAGCAACAAAGAGCTCAAAAGGATCATCCTGATTTAGGTTCAGCGTGCCCGTTTTGATCTTCTTCTGCAGCTGACGCATCCTCTTTTTTCGATTGCTGCAAAACAACAGATCCGTTTGTGTCAATGATGTCTTTCTAAGTCAATCTAAGACTGCTTAAAGTTCAATGTGAAGATGATGAGGATTAATTGTGTGTCAGCAACTAAAGTTATTTTCATGACAACAACATTTCATTACTAAATATAAATATACAATTTAAAACAGTAAACAAACAAATAATATAATTATTTATATATATATATATATTATAGAAGATTTTTTGCATTGATACATGAAAAAATAAAAAAATTTTCCTAGTGACAGCTTGCTGAATATAAAGAGTTAATTTCGTAAAAAAAAGCCTTCTGCAGTAATTAAAAGCAGGACAGTCAAATAGAATGTGTTTATGATAAGAGGAATTGTGCAGAACAAACACTTAGTGGGGTCTTCAGCTTTAAGCAAAAAAACATGAGTTTTTCTTGTATATCCAATACGACATCTGGTAAAAAACACTTGATTAAATCTACTTTTAAAATGGCTTAAAACTTTGTTTGCAATTTCAGGTTGTATTTCATATTATTTATTGTTTTTCAATTTATCCCCCCTCTCGCCACTTATTTAAACCATACACATTGATAAAAGGTCTCATCTCTGAAAGAGAAATTTGGCATTTGTTCACCACTTTACAATGTGAAGACAACTTAGATTAAACTAACCTGCCCTGATGCCAGTCCAAATTATTTATAAAACTATTCATAATTATGAAAAGAAATGACCACATTCACAGAATACCTCACTGTATCAATCAAGGGTCCACAATACTGGAAAAATATTATTATATGCAATATTGGTGTAATTATCGCAATAATTATTGTGATTTTATATTTTCCTAGACAAACACAATTTTTATTAGCTAATTTTAAACTTATTTTTGTAATCATCTTACTAAAATAAACAGCAGGTAATATATGTTATTATGATCTAATTATGAATCAAGGTGAATGAAACTATGGAGGACTGAAAACTTCTTCAGTTACTCAGATTTATTTATTATATTTATTCACATAACAGCACATACTGGGGGAGGAGAGTGTAAAGTTAAAGCCTCATCTAGTTAGTCAAAATTTGGATAAACAACCTATGCACGCAACACACAAATGCTTGGCACATAAACTAACTACTGCAATTTAACTACTGCACCTCTCTGCAATATTGATGTTGCAAATATAATTAATAATTAAAGAAGATTTTTGGTATATATTTGAAATCCCACACAGTCTGTCACACTAGTTTTAAATGTTGTTTATTTCTCTATATTTTTTTAACATTCTTTAAAACATTTAATAAATTGTACATACATAAGCTAAATATTGTAAAATATAACACTGTTGTAATGTTTTTACTTTAATCACAAAACATTGCAATGGTGCCTTTAATGTCTTGTTACTTCTAGTCAGAGGAATAATGAGTGGAAATGAGTGTCAATATCGTTCTAAAATGTAATTATATGATTTTATATATATATATATATATAATTAGTAACTAGTGATTGAAAATACGTGTATAAATTTAATAATCAAACCTGCTAAATCCGAGCTCTTTTTTGTAGCACCACAACACTGACGGCCGGGCTCTGACTGTTGCTTTAGACAGCATGTGGTGAAGAATGACAACCTGTAAACAAAGTACAGGTATCAGCAAACGCCGAGGACTGTAAAAGTATTATTATTAATGATAGTTTTATGCTTTACCTGATCTCTTCCACGATTGCCAACTATAACGAACATGGAGCGGTGGTGTTCAGCGACTCCGTTTTCTATCTGGACCCGAATACGGTTGTCCACCTTCTTCCGAAAAGTTGCCATTGCTTCACGACTGCACCCTGTAAACACCAACACAACAAAGTCAGGTTTACATATTAAAATATATTAAATATAATAAGTAAACGACGGAGGCTGAGTAAAATCTAAACATACGTTACTTTAAACGTTTAACAGCGTAAATACTTGTTCATTTTGTATATGTGCATTTATATAATAATACATACCTTAAACGATTTTTTGATGGAAATAAATACTGTTGAGATCTTATTACAACTCCTGGGAATTAAATCTACGACTCATTTACAGTATACCATCATGCTTGCACATTCACGTGGGGATGGATGTCTCTGCGATAGGACCCATGCCTGATGGACCCCAAAACAGGCATATAGCTGTCCTTGATAGCGCCTGTTCCGAAAGAACGAATTGTGAGAATTGTAAAATATTTTTATTTATTAATTTAAGGTCCTTGGCTAAAGATTTTTTTATTTACTTAGAGTGGACAAACCAAGACCCCCCCCCCTCCCCCCTTTCGCTGCAGACCTAGAACGAACTAAAATACTTTTGTTTTAGAAATCATTAATGTCGGCATTTTTAAACTTAACAGAACCCAGAGCCTTTCCAAGCAAAAAAGCGTATGCAGAGCCCCAATGTTAGTGCATCTTCAAAAGCAAGTTAACAGACTATTAGCGCTTTATACAGATTTGGTTATTTTTTAGGGATAAAACAAAATAGGTGTGCCTAGAAGGCAGGTTGTCAAAAGGACCTATTGGAAGTAAAAAAAAAAA
>CAIGQZ010001469.1:88153-101622 GCA_903798205.1 Danio tinwini | reverse complement strand
ATATATATATATATATATATATGATAAAGCACCCTTCTATTAACTCTGATCTTTAGTTCTCCAGTTCTGTTAAATTCAAGTCACGTGAATGGCTGCACCATTCTAGCGGCTTTATTTTCCTTTCTAAAACCAGTTGAGTTTCTTAGCTGTGTTTGGGATCATTGTCTTGCTGAAATGTCTACCCTGGTTTCATCCTCATCCTCCTGGTAAAATAGAGGTTGGGACTAAAGCATCTAGTATCAATTTACACTGCCGAGAGACAGGGCTGCTGAATAACTGCTGAGAGATTTCAGCTTCTGTCTGGGCTTTCCATGCCTCTTTACACCTCCCTTTCTACATGTGTTCAACACTTTTCCCTGTGTGACTTCAGTTTATTACTGAACTCAATTTTTAAATGAATTAGTTTTGTTTTCTTTGCATGTATGGATTTCTTTGGTTGTTCCCGACATCTAATGAAAACTCCAAGTCAACAGTACTTTTAGAAATATATTTTCCTGAGACAAACAATGACATGCTTTGTACTTATTTTACCAACTGTGTGAATAGGCAAGTTTATTTATATAGCACACTTCATACACAGTGGCAATTCAAAGTGCTTTACATAAACAAGAATAAAAAAGACAAGTATAAGAAAATAAAAAGCAAATAATAAGAATGATTAAAAACAGATAAAAATGTGTTAAAACAGGTTATAAAAGAATGAAAAGACAATAGTGCGATATGTCAGACGTAGTACAATGCTCATTCAGTAAAGGCACAGCTAAACAGATGTGTTTTCAGTCTGGATTTAAATGTGCCTAATGTTGGAGCACATCTGATCATTTCTGGAAGCTGATTCCAGCAGCGCGGGGTGTAGTAGCTGAAAGCTGATTTACCCTACTTTCACTGAACTCTTGGAATTTCTAGTTTATATGATCCTAAAGATCAGAGTGATCTGTTAGGTTTGTATTCAGTGAGCTTATCTGTAATGTATTGAGGTCCTAGGCCATTTAGTGATTTATAGACAAATAATACTACTTTATAATCTATTCTGAATGTAACCAGGAGCCAGTGTGAAAGACCTGAGGACAGGTGTGATGATGTACTCTGATTTCCTGGTTCTAGTCAGAATCCTGCCCGCAGCATTCTGGATGAGCTGCAACTATCTGACTGTCTTTTTGGGAAGGCACGTGAGGAGGCCGTTACAGTAATCCACCCTGCTGCTGAGCTGGTCCTCACTGGAAACAAAGCATTCTTGCAATGATTCTTGCAATGATTCTTGCAATGTTTTTGAGATGATAGTATGCTGATTTACTAACTGCTTTGACATGACTATTGAAATTCAGATCTGACTCCAGAGTCACACCAAGATTCTTGACCTTATTTTTTGTTGTTTAACCCTAATTGCCAAGGTACGCATTCACCTTGAAAACCTCATCTCTGTTCCCAAACGTAATGACTTCAGTTTTCTTTTTAACTGAAGAAAGTTTTGGCACATCCAATTGTTAATTTTATCAATGCATTGGCAGTAGGTGTCAACGGGGCTGTAGTCATTAGGCAGTAAGGCTAAGTAGATCTAAGTAGAAATGGTCTTTATTCAAGAAACTACACATATGCAATAAAAACCCAGTCCATAGGATGACCATAGTTAGAGATTCATTGCAGAAAGACTGACAAAACTAATAAACATTAGATAATTATGTGACAATGGACTTAAAATACACCAAAACCCAAGTGTACAACAGTTAATGCAACACATCTTTATTGAAACTTGAAGCAATATCACTTTACAAACCGTGAATCTGGGAGAATTTTTAAAATGTACCAAATGAAGCGATTTTTAAAACCAGAACAAATTGGTGTGAACAAAAACAGAGGGGCAGAAATGAAACTCCTATTTTTTGGACCAGCTGTAGCAGGTTTAAATTTTATTTCATACAAAAAAAACAAACAAAAATAAATTAAGTATTTCAAGTTCACAGGTATATCTGTTAGAAACACAGGGAAACTTTAAAATTGACAGTTTTCAGCTTGAACTTCTCCATTTTAACATGTCAAATGAATATTTGCCCGATAGTTTCAATGGAGAAGAGGGGGAAAGAGAGCCAGGACATTTGCACTTGAGTATCTGAATGATCACTGTGGTCCAGATGGAAGGTTGACAAGGCTTAAGAGCGCATGGCTGGAGCGCTTCCTCGAGAGACCCCGCGAGTCCCTTGGCCAGAGCCACGCTTATAGTTCTGCTGGTAACCGTCCTGAGGAAAGACGCAGAACAGTATTAGAGAGAGAAAATGAAATTTTTAAAAGTGCTATAGGGAGGACACACAAAAGGGTTGCAAAAAATATTAAACAAAATTGAAACCAAAATTAGATTTTCAAAACACCAGGCCACAAGGAAGTGATCCATTTAGTAATTATTAAATTGAACAAATAGGTATGCTACCAGTGTCAGAGTGCCATTCACTATAAACAAGACTGATGTCATGAGTTGTATGCATTTAAAGAACAATGTACTGAGCTTGGTATTATTTTATAAATAATATTTTATAAATACCAAAGTTAATTGGTAACAAAAACATTGAGAAGATGGTCTAAGACAACAAATAATATATTTGCTTATTAATCATAAAAAGGCAGAAGAAATTCAATCTTTTCCAACAATTGTTCAAATATAAACAGAAAAAAGGAGAACCAGAAAGAGCTTTTCAAATAATAGATATAAAAATAGTTATTTTTGTAACAGACTGTATACACATGATAAAATAACTAAATATGGTCAGTTCTTCATTACACCCATATTGTGACTGCTTTAAAAAATAAAATAAAGATTGTTATACAAATATCAAATTCATTGTATCAAATAAAAATATCAAAGTATTATATTTAGGGCTGTCAAAATTAGCGCGTTAACGCACGTGATTAATTGAAAATATTTAACGCGTAAAAAAAAAAAAAAAAAAAACGCATTTAACGCAGTTGCTGATTTTTTAATTTCCTGTTATGGCCGACGTGTGTTCAGGGCTGGCGCGTCCGTAGAGGCGACCTAGGCGGCCGTAGAATAGTGAGCGAACCCCCCCTCGGTTCTCACTTTCATCCGCGAACCGGTCACTTTCTATTTCACTTTCGAGTTGGAGGCGGCATGATTGCCGTTCGCCTAAAGAGCCAGTTCAGCTTGCTCGGACCCTGCGTGTGTTTAATGTGCAAAGAAATATGGAGAAGACCAAGGACGCGCTTTTAGAAGGAAAGTTTCAGTATAAAACAACTAAGGTTGCATCACCTGAAGGGAGTGCGCTGTACTGAGCGTTCTCTCTGTCTCTCTCTCTGTGTGTGTGTGTGTGTGTGTGTGTGTGTGTGTGTTGTGCCCTGATAATGTCAATAGACTGGACTGTCCAGCAACTGGCTAAATGTTAACGAGGACTAAGCAAAATTGTTTCTACTTTATAATTAATGTTCTCAACTTGCAATACAACTTTACAATGAATACAATTGTTTGTATTCAATACTTTATTATTATTATAATTTTCCAATTTCCATATTTGCAATGCCTGCATTTTGGATTTTTTTTTCGTGATTAATCATGATTAAATCACAAAAAAGGTGTGATTAATTAGTTAATTTTTTAAAATCAATTGACAGCCCTAATTATATTCAATCATACCCGCTGATAATTGCTGCCAGAATAGTCACGTGGTGTACTAAACTGGGTTTGTCCATATCCAGGGTTGGCAGAGTTAGAGAATGGTGGCCGATAACCTTCATAACCACCTGAAATAGACAAACAAATGCTCATCATTAATACAACAATAAACAGCTTTAAACTAGGAATGGCAACATTACATGCAAAACATGTACAGCAGATATAAAGAGTCAAATTAAGTTTATAAAATCTCCAAATTTTATACTGCGGGTTGCATCCAATTTGCACAATTTGATCAGATCTTTAAATTATCTGAAACAGTTTGGCACATCATTTAACTCAACCGGTACACACTTAGCTCATGAAGATGTAATAAATACTGAATTGTTATTCATGCGAGGACTGTAAAGACAGATGAACTAAATGAAGTCTTTAATAAATCATGGACTGGACACTGGCCTTTCACATTCTCCAGAGCAGTCTTAATATGCACAATAGCCATGCCCAGAAATAAATGATTAGCTCAGATTAGGGTTGGGCGATGTTGCCCAATTTGGCATTGTTTGATGTCTAATGTGAAACACAACGAAGTTGTCATCGTCCATCGGGATAAGCAGTGGTGAATTATTTATGAATAATTAATTTATAATGAATTCATTATTTGTAGCCAACCGTTTCAACTACCTGACCCGCATGGTCTTTGTTTTACCCATGACCAAATCATAAATAAAGATAGTTACACACAAATTACCACCTGTCAAGCACTTTTTCCACAAGACTCTGGCATGAATAGGCAGTGAGTGATCTGTGTCGTTATTAGGGATGCACCGATACCATTTTTTTGGAAGCGATGCGATCGATACCAAAATTCTGAGTATCGATCGATACCGATCTGGTCTCGATACTGTGCCGTTTTTTTAGGGGTTCAAAACCCCTAATGTTTTTAACATTTTTGGCCGCCATTTGTACACCGTTTGTCATAGACTCAAAAACTTTAGCATTTTTTGAATGCTTGGGTTAGCCCAAACAAAAGTGTATATACTTTATCGATATGTCATGATTTGTCTGAAACCTACTTTTGCGAACTAGTCCTAGGTTTTGCCCCCAATCTGAACCAAACCAGTTCTGAAATTTTCTCTGGACACTTAATATCAATGATTATTAAAAAATAAATAAATAAAAATAAAAAATTATTCTCTTATTAAATGTTAATTGAAGCTAAATGCTTATTGTAGCTATAACTTTTGAATGGAATGAGATAACCAAACTTGGTACATATATGTATAACGTCAAGTTGATGTTATACATATACCAAAAATAGCCGACTTTTGCCACACGGTGGCGCTATTAGCTTAAAAAAATAAGAAAACAACCAAATCGACCGTTCATCCGATTAACATCAAATTTGGTACGCAGTGCCTTTGTCCAAGGCCACATCAGAAAATGTCCGCCATTAGCCAATCAAAATTTGACCACCCAATAACAAGGTTAACAATGGCCTATCAAAGCGAAACTCGGTGGGCATGTTCAACTCACGGTCCTAGAGGTCTAATTGAATTTGAGGAAAAAAAAAAAAAGAAAAAAAAAAGAAAAAGAAAAAAAAAAAAGGCCACGTGGGGGCTTTTTTTTTTTTTACACGTTTAGTGTGTAATGGGTTGTGTATCACACAACCTTTTGCACAGGCACACAAAATACATATCACATAGTAGGCCTGCTCATATCGAACAGTTTGACACTAAAATCACTGCTGTCACAAACTATTCATTAAAAAAAAAATCATCAATATATGATAAACCTATTGTTGCGAACTAGTCCCTGGTTTTTAGCTCAACTGCAATGAAACCTGTGTTGTTAGAATCTCTGGACTAAGTAGATCAATAATTATCCAAACAAAGTTGAACTTTTTACTTTGAATAGCTGTAACAAGCTCATTTACAAAAGGGGTGTGTCTACATGAACCTATATGTAAACTTATGAGGAAAACTTAAAACATCACAAAAATTTGAGCACATGTGGCTTATCAATATAAACTAGGGCTGTCAATATTAGCGCGTTAACGCACGTGATTAATTTAAAATATTTAACGCGTAAAAAAAATTAACGCATTTAATCGCAGTTGCAGTTTTTTTTTTATTTCCTGTTGTGATCGACGTGTGTTCAGGGCCGGCGCGCCCATAGAGGCGACCCTTTCATCCGCGACACTCACCCCCTCCCTCCCGGTCCTCCTTATGCGCAAACCGGTAAGTTTCTATTTCACTTTCGGGTGGCGTGATCACTGTTTGCCTACAGCGCCAGTTCAGCTTGCTCCAGCCCTGCGTGTTTAATGTGCAAAGAAATATGGATAAAGGAGAATATGGATCCATGTAAATGTACTCAGTGAAGGCGCCAGATGATGTCGGAAGCTGTCAAAGACAGCCCATTCCTCTCTAAGTTGACTCCAAGCGCCCTCAGATGTATCATTAAGTTTGACATGTTTTCACACTACACTTTTGTAAAGCGTCTGCTTCACGTTGATGTGTCAGAATCCTTGATTGAGAAATAAAGCCATACTTTAAAACGCTTAGTTTAAGCAAATTTGATTCGATCGTGCGTGTTGATAATCTGAAGGGAGTGTGCTGTTCTCTCTCTCACTCTATCTCTCTGTGTGTGTGTTTGTGTGTGTGTGTGTGTGTGTGTGTGTGTGTGTGTGTGTGTGTTGTCCCCGATAATGAGACTGGTCTGTCTTAGCAGCTGGTTAAATCGTCACCTTAGAATTATAAGGTTCTGTCTGACATTTTTGTCAAAATTGAGTTCTTGACATATTCTTTATATTAAACGACAACTTATTTACATTATGAGATGGTTTTTTTTACAAGTTGTTTACATTTTAAGACCTTTTATTAAAAAAAACAAATGTTACACACATACTGTTTGCTATGAAATGCAAAAACTTTGAAGCTCAATATCTCAAAATCATTCAGAACGCAGACAGAACCTTATAATTCCAAGGTGACGAAATGTTAAGGAGGACAAAGCTAAATTGTTTCTACTTTATAATTAATGTTCTCAACTCGCAATACAACTTTACACTGAATACAATTGTTTGTATCAATACTTTATTATTATAATTTTTCAATTTCTATATTTGCAATGCCTGTATTTAGGATTTTTTTTTATTCGTGATTAATCATGATTAATCACACAAAAAAGTGTGATTAATTAGTTCATTTTTTTAATCAATTGACAGCCCTAATATAAACAACAATGCACATTTTTGTGGAGATCGGGCTATAGGTGGCGCTATAATAGAAGAAATGGTTTTAAAAACATGCTAAATGGCTTTAAAATGGCTTCATTTGCACACTTTTCCCACAAATGCACTTAATCCACATATCATACGATAGACCTGCTCATTTTAAATGCTTAGGCACAAAACCCACCGCTGTCACTCAAACCTTTAATTATTGACCATCATTTCAAAAACTATTTCTGGAAACTAGTTCCTGTTTTTCTTAAAACCAATGTTGTTCAAATGTATGCACTGCCTAGATCAATAATTATGAAAAATAAATAACTTTTTTTTATATTAACGTTATGTACACACAGTGTGTATATGCATCTACAAATTGACTCAAAATTGTATTACTATTTGTAGCCACTAGATGACAGCAGAAGACCACTTATTGTTGGTTAAAAGTCATTGAATTAGCAGTTAGGATCACTCTGAATCACGTGTTTACGTAGTATTAACTGTTTCTGCATTTTTAAACAAGTTTAGTACAAGCTTATCACTTAAATTATTTACATATTATATTATGTCCATCTTGAATGTTTTAAAGGTCTCAAAAACACACATTTTTAATATTCTATAATTTTAGCCACTATAACACAGACTTTTAATTGTCACCTACCATTTTATCCACTAGATGACAGCACAAGACCACTTATTATTGGTTTATAACATTTGCATACCTATGTTTTTCACATTTTTAAAAAGTCATGGAAATTGCATTTAGGATCACTCTGAATCACAACTTGACATGTAAACACTGCATATGCATTAAAAATCAAATTAAGTCCCAGTTTACTTCTTAATAATAATTTTAATAGGCAAAAACTGGTTCTATAATTAAACACCTTGCTTTAAAACAGGTTTCTTTTTTTAAACAACTATGGCCACTAGATGGGAGTAACAGACCACTTATAGTTTATTTTAAGATCAAATATAGTCAAAGCTGGTCACACTTTTTACTCTGTAGATAATTATTTTAATAAAATATAAAGTTTTCATTCTGTATAGTTATAACATGCTCATTCATAGAAGGGATACATTTATGCACACCTAAATGGCTGTAATCACATAAAAAAATTACACCGTGGCCACTAGATGGAATTAGGAGATCACTGATTTATTAGCTTATTTCACTGCTCTTTTGTATTGTTTATAGGAAAGAGCTAAAATGGCCATAACTCAAATGGATTGAAATATCTTCAAACTTGTTATACATGCAAGAGGTCAATCTAAGATCATAGCATGAAACTCGTAGACATTGGCCACATGGTGGCGCTATACACTGAGAACTGTGTGCTCAAGCAGAAAAAGCATGTTACGTCAGTCACGTCTTTTTAATTCTTCAATCAAATGAAAGCAGAGATGGGTTTCAGTTGAGGTGACAGCATTGTTTGTGTTGTTAAGACAACTCCGGCGAACTTTTAATGATGGAGGAGAGAGTTGTGGTCGCCATCTCAAGTTATCCAGAGCTGTGCTGATGGCCTCTGTGCTGCCTGGAGCCGCGTTATAAACTTAATAAATAGGCTATTGATGATTTAGTGTACAAATCAACAAACCAACCTTTTTCTATTTGGAAAATTACAGTTATTAATAGTTCTTATACAATTTTTTTTAAATGGCCTACTAATCTACAAATCAAACAAATCCAAAGACTTTCTTGATTTTTGCATAATGATAACGGACCAAACTGAGGCTTTAATTTTATAGCTTACAAAACATGTATGCAAATTAAGGCAATATCATATGTAAACAACATAATTGTTATATGCTATAGTAGCCTATACTTTACAAAAAAGTCAACATAAACCTTAAGGTTGTCATTGTCTTTCATCACATGCAGCGTGTGTGCACATGAACCGAAAGTGAGACGGAGGAAATAAGTCAATCATAACTAAGACATAATCTTTAAACTACTGACCTCTATTAAAAATGTTGAAAGAGGTTTTGTGATATAATAACAACAGCAGAGCATTAATTAAAAGCATATTTTTAGTGGAGCTATCGATTTGAGGTAGCCTCATTTATTTTTGGACAGAAAAAAAAACATGATTGGACAAACAGCCTATGCAGGTTCTAAAAAAGGATTCAGTCAGTGTTTTCATTTTGTAATCTAAATTTTTCATTTAAGTGAAAAATATCCAGGACAGGCCTATTTATTTTTTTTAATTAGTTTGTTCTTTTTTTCTATGCTGTTGGAAACACTGCAGGTGTGTGAAGATGCTCTGTTATGTTCTGTATGCTGCTGTTCACATGTTAAAATAAATCAGTATTTTAAAATGCAATATTTAATGTTAGACACAAAATAGACACATCAATTTTTGTTTTATTAAATAATAATAAAAAATGAATCTGACCAGTTAATGGTTAACATTCAGTTAGTGAGCGGCGGTTGTCGGTTAGCTAATTAACCAAAATGAGCATCCCTACTATCTACAAAAAAACATTAGTGGTGTAACAATGGAAAATAAAAATAAAAAAACTGCAGAAAAAAAAAAAAACATTTCAATACGAAAAATGATCTATTCTACTGTTGCTGATAATGCTAAATATAGAAATTTATTGTCTTTTACAACAGATCATATTTATTTTCAATTAATGATTCAACAATTCTCACATAAAACTTGTTTCATTATAGGTGAATTATTTTTAAAAACCTATTCAGTGACAAAATGTGATGGTTGTTTGTTTCCATACATTGGTTACACAATGGAATTGCTACAACAGTCACCAACGTCAAGTTCCATTAAACTGTGATTTTAATCTTTACCATAAACAGTGTTTATATCTGAACTATAAACTGTTATCCCAGTACTTTTCATTTGATTGTTTGTAACCAACTTGGTGTAAAAACTTAATCTCCCTCGATCAAACGCAGATTTAAACAGGGCTTAGAAGGATTAATAAACATGTAAATCATTATCATTTATCAATCAACCCCTAGAAAACATTCAAATTAAATAGAGGTATCAGCCCACCAAAACTCTTTACAGGTAAAGTGAAACGGTACAGCAAGGAATGTCAAACTCCTGGCACAGTTTACTTTAAACCCTGCAGGTTTCAAAACAAGCCTGAAGAACACAATAATTGTGATCAGGTGTGTTTACTTATGGTCAAAGCTAAACTAAGCAACGGACCTCCAGGAACTGAGTTTGACACATGTGAAGTACAGGGTCCACAGAGCAGATGCAGTGAACAATACTGATTTCATCTCCACTAGTTCTTTGACATCAGCCTGGGCTTTAGTCATTACATTTAATAATTAAATGCTTCTATGAAATCGATCATTGATTTTTTTTACCAAAAAAAAACTCTGACAAGGATGCATGCATTTTGGGTGTCATTTGCAGATCCTGTAATATCGGTGACAATTTGCCACTGAGGCGGACATCTTAAATAAAGGTTAATGATTAATCAATAGTCAATTTAAAATATGACGGATGAAGGGAATAAGTGTGAACTGAAATCCCTACTAACGCATGTTGTGTACCTCTAAAGCCATTGGATGGTCCTCTGTAGCCATTGATGATGCCGCGTGAGTTGCGGGGGCCGCCACGGGACATGCCTCTGCTGTTGTAGAAGGACTGAGCCTGGCGACCGAAGCCGTTGCCCTGAACACCTGTCTGCTGCTGAGACATGACCTGATGAGCAGTTGAGTTCTGGAGAGACTGATCTTGAGAATGGAAGGCACCAACTACTGTTAAAACAAGGATAAAACAGCTTAGTTAAGTTACTGTTACTACTGTCATCGTAGTCCTTTATTATTAACAGTAATTATTGATGACATTATCAAAGAAATATGCATTAACAATGGTGGTTACAACCATTAACATTAATACTATAAATATTATTTATAAATGAGTATGAAAAAAAATGTATACAGAGCATAACGCATACATTTTATTAATGTTACTCTACACTACAAATGATTAAAGTTTATATTATTGTCTCCACACTGGCTTGCTTCCGTTTGAGCAGTGCAGATTTACAGGATTATATTGTGGTTATGTGAAATAAGATGTGCATCTTCTCCTCACCAGCCTGGAGCTGCTCTGGTGGCATGTCTGTTTGCTCCACAGGAAGCTGCGTCTGGCTATTAAAGCCCTGGCTGTAGCTATTCTGATATTGGCTGGCCTGCTTTATCGAGTCCGTATCATTAGCTGGTGGGACAGGAGCATTCAGGTTGAACACCTTTCAGGAAAAACAGATTGAGGATATAGTTAACATTTAATAACAAGATGATAAAGAGTTACACACTCTCACAGGAATGAAATGGATATACATACAACCTATAATCTAATTATATCTTATAGATCTCATTGTAAGAGATCTCATAGTTCTCTATACAACTTGACACTACAGCAAAATCCCCTGTAATTATTATTTTGTAGATTTAGTAGCTAATAAGACTTTTCTGCAAATCTGTATCTATATTAGATCCATCACAACATTAAGGAGCATTCCTGATTTGACAGGTTTATTATTATTATTTTTATTAAACAGCTAGTAGTCTTCATTCAGATTTGTTACCGTTTGCATGGACTGGAATGGGGCTGCGTTGACATTGATGCCACTGCTGTGCAAGGGTTTTGGGATCACCTGGGTTTGGGAGGCAGAAGAAAGCGTTGCAGAAGGAGTTTGTTCTGTCAAGGGCACAGAGACCTACAGAGGACAAGCAATTTTTGGATAATCAATTTCACAAATACATTTGACAATTAAGTGCACATTTAGGAACATTAGAAAGCAGGGGTGTGCAATATTACTACAAAAAAAGTTACAATTTTATTGAGTGATGCATGGTCATTCAAACAATGTTCAAAAAAATGTCAAAAAAAAACTAATATACTCATGAATGGATTACTGAATCAATGACTTTGTGACTGCATTATGAAGGTACATATAAACATTATAAATTTGGCAATATTCAGTTTCAAATTTACGCCATATAAACACATTTTAAACAAAACTGATACAATTAAGCTCATAACTGTAATGACTATAATCAAATTAATATTTCTGCCCATTTTAAAGCACAACAACCAGGTGCAACTGTGCTTGGACATACATTTTTGAAATATGATGCACTGCCTCTACATCTGGCCTCAATGGAGCTTCTATTTATTTTGAATGTTGGAAAAAAATCTAAGAGTGCTTTCACACTTGGTTCAACTGCCTGGTCCGAACCAAAGTTCAATTGTCCCCCTTGACACCTTGTTGGCTGGTTTGTGTTTACACAGTCTTTGCGCTTGTGCAATCGAGCTGCTGTTGTTTGTACAGCTGTTGCTAGGTTACAGCCACGAAAGCCAAGGCGCAAAAAATGCTTTAACTGAATCTTTTGGTAACATACAGAGAGCGATGTTCAGAACATAACACGATGTCTGCAGAAGTTGTTTTTGGAGGAGACAAGCAGACATTAGCAGTTTCTCATTTCAGAGGCTTCATCCTCCGAAGGATGCAGACTTCAAAAGTGAGACCTTCAAAGTTCACACAGGCCGAACAGAGTGTTCTGAAATGAGACGATCTAGCCTACAGAGGACGGATCTCATCACCCAGCAACCGTAACAGCTGCTGTTTAGAAGCGGTAATTTCAAAGCGATTTTGAAAACTTATTTTAAGCAATCTGAAGGCAAATCTAGGTTTACAAAAGCTGAAAAATTATTTCCTTTGATCCATACATGTACATATAAAATGTCAATAAAATCACTTTAGTAAGTCATTTCATATTCTTGTTTATTAACATGTTTACATTTTCAAGTAAAAGAAAACCTACTTCATACATTTAAAACTGTAATCTGGAGTTAATTTAAAAACATACTTTTTCCCCCCATTCAAATCTAAACAAGTGGCATGTCTTTTCATTTCTATAATCTTTGGTTTCAGTGTTTCCCTAGTTACTGCACTTTGCATTTGAAGGGCAGTATGAGAATGCTCATATCATACACAACAAGAATCAACTGAAGATCATTTTATTGAATTCACTCTATTGGAGGCTTGCCTGAATTGGATCAATTGAGCTTGTCTGTGGTCTGGGATCAGCTGTGTGAGAGGACTGATACATCGGTGGCGGTGTGGAAAAGGTTTCTGGTGAAGGAGAAACCATGGGCATCTGCAGAAAAAACACATTTACAAACCAATCTTTACACTGATTAAGTAAACTTCTTTCCAGACTGCTGAGAAACTCATTTTGCAACATTTTGCAGAACTTTGCGACACTCACTTGGGTGGGTTCTGGCTGAACACCAACAGTTGGAGGCTGTGCTAGATGAGTCTCTGGATGAGCTGCAAGTTTAGAAATCAAAAGGTCAACAAGCTTCGGTTGATTAGAAGTAGACAAAAAATTAAAAATAAACAATAATAATAATAATTTGCAAACTGCAGGGCCATGTGGTGCAAATAGAAACATACCTGGTTGACACACCATTGGTGGCATCTCCATACTGACTGGCTTCATAGGTTGTGCTGATACAATAGCCGGATCAAAAGACTGGCCATCAAAATCAAGCATGGAGTCCTGAGGAAAAAGAAGAGCATTATTGTGCATACAAACATATGCCGTAAGTAAATAGTTTAATTTTGCAATGTTTC
>CAIGQZ010001469.1:68566-87753 GCA_903798205.1 Danio tinwini | reverse complement strand
AAATACTCTTATAGAGCGATAAAAAAATTATAATAATTGCCGTCAATCTATTTTTAAAAGTTGGGTTGGGAGCTGGATCTATTCTACACAAGCTATGATTACTTTCACCTTGATATTTTAGCACGGATGTATACCCGCCCGGTGAACCGTCTGACAAAGAAAAGGAAAAAAAAAAAAAAAAAAAGTGCCCTTCTGGATCCTTCACTTACTTCGAACACACTACTGACTACGCTAACATGTACATCTGTAATCTAGTTATTTGCCTTAATAGACAATATTATGATTAAGGTGCTTGCATAAAGTGCTTTCATGTAAGAGTTTCTTGCGGTTTCACATTCACTCAATAATATTTCATTCATGCCCCCATAACAAACTGGGGTATTAGACGCAAATAGGGAGTAAGGACTAGTGAGAGAGTTGTGGAATTTATGAATTTTGCGTGCGTTATTAAATTCCAAAAAAAAACTTCTGCATTTCACGATGTGTGTGGTCTACTGATAGCCGCGTGTGGATCTTGTCGGAAAATATGGCGAAAAGTCCTACGTGACAGTAATAGTTTGATTGCAGCGTTTACTTCAATAATGCCACTAATATAAGCATACTCCATATGTCTTAATTCCATTTCTGTTTAGTTCATTTATGACTTTAGTCGGATTATAGTAATATAAAAAAATAAAATAAAAGCTGTTGTTTCGAGCTTATGTAGGCCTACAATTCAAAATTCATGTTTAACTGAATAAACAGTTAGTAAACAAGTACATCTTATTGAACAATTTATTTTCATCACCAATTATAATAGTAGAACAGTTTCTTAGGGATGCACCGATACCACTTTTTTTACAAACCGATATGAGCATTTTAATTTGTGTACTCGCCGATACCGAGTACCGATACTTCATAGATTTGGTTTTAATTAAGTTTATTTGTTCGTTTTTTTTTTTTGTTTTGTTTTTTTAAATATACACATTGTTGATAACCCTGCAGACCTTATCTATTAACAATTAAGCATTGACATTTAAAAGGAAGAGTTATCCTTGCGCTTGCATGCGTCTACGACTTCACACATTACACAAAGTGTGTGCAGTGTACGTTACCTCATGGAGTCACTCTCATTGCATATTGGGGACGCATAAAACCCTGTTATGCACGATTCTTTCATATTCACCTGCCTTTGATCTGCGGGTCAGGTAATCAAAAAGTACTAGATGTTTAACTATGAGTGGGTCGCGGGTAGATAAGATTAATAGCCATAAATACGAAATGCATACTCTCATTTTAAAAATCACGTGACCATCATCTCACAATGTTTATTAATAAATAATCTTTTTTTAAAATTAATAATAAGTGATTAAGCAATGCTGCGCCATTGACAAGCAAACTGCAGAGAAACAAAGCAACCGTTGCGGCAACCGCAGTGATCACTTTTTCCGAAGTTCAGCTGTTCTTTTTTGCACTTGATTATTATACATTTAATGTTAAAAAAAAATCTATAATGAATAGGCCTACAAGAGGGTATCCTGTGTGTGTCTTATCACTAATGCCGCTCTCTTCCGAAACCGAAAGTTGCTTCGTCTGTCTGGCAATATTTTAGCTTTTAATCGAATGAAAAGTTATTTAGATAAGCCAGTATTTAAAAATTGCAGTAAAGTAACTGTGACGTGCTGCCACACATCGAAACTGAGGTCTGATCTCATCTCTGTCTCACGGTCATCCAGACATTGATACGGAGACACCACACAAGTCAAGTCGCAAAACGTAGGATATCTGTAAAAACGCAATCAAAGCCAATGATATGTAGAATTTGAGTAGTCTAATAATTAAATTAATTCTAATAAAATGAAAACCAAAATCAACAATTCATTGCATTTTTCGTTTGATTAAAAATATATACTGAAACGAAAAAAAATCAAAGGGTGTTTAGTTTGTATTAATTTGTTGTAATATGAATAAAAATATGCTTAGCCTATTTAGGCTTAACGGTTATACGCTGCCAATAGGCAAGCCATTCAAAAATATTATTTTACTGTGTACTGGGTTATAATGTATACTTTACAATAAAAACTAAATGTAGCATGTCTCGCTGTCATTTAAAACATGCAAGTCATAACACACCTGAGCTGTAGGCCTGCCTGTGTATGCAGTGTGTAAACCAATGACTGTGTAAATTTACAGAGTACGGGTTAATAGTCACACTGCGCACCGCGTTATTGAACTCCAATATCTCTGAGGTGAATTATGTTACCTTATAGCCAATATTAACTTGAGAGATTTTAAAAATAAAAGGCATTTTAAAAAAGGAACAGCACGCAACTAATAAAACTGGTCTCGTTGAGTTCAGCACTTGTAGTGTATGCTGCGGTGTAGTGTGTATAGCGCCGCAGTGCGTGTCAACTGCCGCTGGTGAGAGAGAGAGAGAAAGTGCGCGTCTGAGCTGAAAGCCGGCATCGATATCACCAAAAGCAAGATCATATCGTTATAAATATTCTATTAACACCACTTAACAAGTGGTTTATTTATACATTTAAATGATGTTTATTGAAATTGTGTGATCTGTATAGGCTGTCTGATCTTTACAGAAATTGTAAACTGACACGCGTGCAGTGACCGCAGTGATGTTTAAACTCTGACTAGGAGCTTTTACCCTGTAGTCTTTAGATTTTTTACATAATGTTCCATTACTTAAAATGTATTCATTTTTTTTATTTATAGTTTATATATAAATTGAGTGCTAGTTTGTTTAGCTGTGATCATTATGCAAGGATCATATATCATATTCGGTTTATTCTTCAGTAGCCTATAGATTCGTTAATAATGTATTTTATAAACGGATTGTTTATAAGGACTAAGCTATTAATATATAATACATTGGGCTAATTAACACATTAAGACATTGAAGTCAGGTAGGACAACAAATCACATCCATGTAATGAATTACTGTTGAGTGGTATCGGTGCGTGGTATCGGCCTTTCATGTCCGATACGAGTACGAGTATTTTAACCAAGTATCGAACCGATACCCGATACTGGTGCATCCCTACAGGTGCATCCCTATACTGGTGCATCCCTACAGTTTCTCAAGCAGTTTGAAGCATGTTGGAAACAGGAGATGAGCCCCTGGTCGAATGTGCCACCTGGCTTGAGAAACCCGCTCTCAAAGACTTACTTTTAGTCATTATTTGGGTAGCATTCATATTCTGAATGCCTTCGGCAGAATTCAAATGAGCCATTTTAATCTAGATTAATTGCAAGATTACAGTGACATTAATCTAGATTTAAAAAAATATATATCTATGCCCACCTATAATATACACACACACATAGATACATACATAGATGCATACATACAGTCGCCAACAAACAGCAATGTAGTTGGTATCCCAGATCAGTATGTGAAAATTTGTAAGGTGACAAGCATCCCATGAATAATCTAGAGCATGCAAGTAAACCATCAAACACAAAACTATTCCAAGTCTGGTGCTTAGTTGTTTAATATAACTTGGTGTCAGCAACATCAGCTTTCTTTATGCCTACCTGCATAAAGTTGTATGGTCCCTGCATCTGTGCCATGAGGTCCTGAACCACCTGCTGTCTGCACACAGGGTCTGAGGGGGGGGTTGGAGTTACTGTGGGCAGTGGATGAGGCTCTGGGACAACAGGGATGGGGGCAGTCTGAACCGGCTGCAGTATTGAGTTTACCACCTGTAAATGCACCAAACAAAACTATGTTTTAATCTAGCGGTTCAGAAACAGAAGCTGCAAATCACCTTTTTCTTTACTATGAGATTTGGGGGTGGGGTACTCCATTTACCTCAGGTTCCACACTCCAGTCTTCTCTTTGCTCCTTTTCACCAGTACTATATGTGCTCTCCGAAACAAACTGCCTATTTACAAACTGGAGAGAACAAGAACAAGGTAAGGAACATTATTGGGAATTAGAAAAAGAGATAGAGCTTTTTTACATAAATCTATAACTTGCTAGTACTGATTAGGTTCACAATCTCAGGAGGAATCTGAAACCAGCTCTTGTCTAAAGAGGTCAAAAACGAAAAGTTGCACAGTGCAGTTTTGGGCATGCATTTTTGGGTTTGTGCACATATCATAATGTCAAATTTAAGACTTTAAGACCTTTTTAAGACCATTAAGTATTAAATTTAAGACCTATATCACAATATCAAAAACATGCATACAGAGAGAAAATGCAAAAAAAAATAAAAAAAATAATTACATACATACATACCATACATACAAAATTAGTGGCAAAATAAATGCATTTAAATTGAACAGTACTGAAGACAGGTTAGATACATCATTAAACTACAGGGAAAAAAAACTAAGATTTTAAGGCTGATTTGTAGTTTCACCTGGTGCCGCATCATGCACTCAAACGGATGAGGCTCTTTAAAACGTCAGGGGGCGGTCAAAAGTAACCCACCGTAAAGTCAGACGAATAAACAGAAGTAGGAAGTGTCCGAAACTACATATTATTGTTCAAGATTTTTAAACTAATTATTTTTTTTATATTTATTATAATGATTATAAAGATTTATATAGCCATTCAAGATTTTTTTTTTTTTAATCAAACTTTGATGCATCACTAGCTTTTGTTCGTATATCGGACAGTTCTACCCATTAAAGTTACAAATTAATGACAACAGAACATGGGTTGCTCTACAATTATACTTTTTATTATGGAAAAAAAAAGAAAAAAGAAAAAAAAAAGTACACTTACTAAATATACTGACTTTTTTTTGCCCACTCCACATTTGACATTACAGTCTGGCTAGTTTCTGTCTTCTACTTATAAGCTAAAAAGGTAATAATGGTCCAATATTCCTGACCATTATCCCCAATAAAGCCTAGAAAAACAGGGCATCAGTATATTGTAAAGCAATTGTTTCCAATTTCCTTTTCAGTTATCAAAGAAATAATGTTACTTAATTTTAGTTAGTAACTATTAAATTGTTTCAATTCAAAATTGCAATATACACAGTGTAAAACCCATGAATGGTAGAAAAACATTCTGTAATATTAAAACCACCTGGTTCTACACTTTTGCATTGCCTCTTTTTGTTTTGAACAAACTTATCCTTCAAGTTTTTCTAAACTTTAACAAAAACTTTCCTCCTTTCCCACTGCAATTTCTAGCCAAGAACTGTTCATCTGGTTATCTCTATGATCAGGCATAGACAGATCATAAAGATGTCTGTATAGGTTAGGGATGGGCATTTCTGACCATTTTTCATTTCGATTAATCCACAGGTTTGACAAATTAATACCCGATTAATCGGGGGCGGGGCTTAAGCAAGGGGGCGAGGCTTTAATTCAATAAAAAAAATTATATATGTATATATAATTATATAATTATATATATCTCTCAAAGCTGTTGGGTTATTAAAAATCACCATCAATATTGGTTAACATAGTAAACATTTAAAGTGTAACAAGTGGCGTATTTAGTCATGGGCAATATGGTCGATGCCCAGGGCGGCATCTAGGTGGCACGAGGACATTTGGCGTATTTTGCATGTGCAAGTTTGTTACTGTCTATGTGCAACCGAAACAATGGTGGTAAAAGCAAACTGACGTATGCATGCATGCAGAAAACCATTCCCGCGAACCTCACTTGCTGCTCTTTTCCCGGTGTACATGCACACCAATAAAATACATGCCGCTTATGTACTGTGAAACCGGAGTAACTCATGCAGAGGTGTCGGCACACAGCGAGCTTTGCAAGTCAACAAAACTAAAGTTATAATATGACGATGATCTTATTTTGACTATATGGCTATGAAGCAGAAAGGAGAGATGAGGAATCAGGGAGGTAAGACTTAACATTAATTCTCAGCCATGAGTCGGGTCTAAGACAATGGATAATTACATAAAATATTTTTTTGTATTCTAATTGTCTTTAATATTCAAGCAAAATATTTTTTAAGAGATCTTAGCATATGACTCCAGTTGTCTAAATGTTTTAGTTACATTTAGGATTGATTTGTTATTTATTTAGAATAATAATTGTATAATAATAATAATAATAATAATATTATTATTATTATTATCATCATCATCATCATCAACAACAATAATAATAATAATAATTTTATTTATTTATATGTACATTTCTAAAAGCAGGTGGTTCGCCCAGGGTGGAATTTAAACTAGAACCGCCACTGATGTGAGGCTACATGACGCATTGTAAATAAAATTAATCATAAAGCCTAGAAACACAATATGAAAATGTTATATTACAAATTGTGTTTATCTACACAAAATGCATGTAAGCTTGAACTACATGCCAACCAGAAAGTGGATGCGGTTCGCAGGGCGCTTTAAAACAATGGCAACTGAAGCTGCGCAGAAAAAAAAAGAAACCAGTTATTTTACAGTATTATGCCCTTCAATATGTGTCTTATTATTTCTATAAATATTTTGGATGCGTTTTTAAAACTATAACTTACCTTTTTCTATATTGTTGATAACAACAATAAACACACATATGATAGCCTACTCTGCAGTTCAGTTATTTTATTCAACAGACATTTTTACTAAAACAATATTTACTTCAGCAGCATCACAACAGATGTGGATCAAAAAGGATTTTTTTTTTTATTATTGTAAAAGGTTAGCAAAAATAAAGTTAAAAAAACTTTACCAAATGGCTGTTAAGTAGCACATAGCCCAACTAAAATTATAGAATAATTTGGCTGCGTAAACTTAAAATAAAAATAGCCTGAATATTTTTTACCACAGCTTTAAAACTTAAAAGATTAGGTAAAATATAATTTCTTTCAAAATGATCAGTCGGTGGAAGTAAATAAAATAAAGCCGGCCTAATTTAACTATGCTGCTTAAACTTAAAACAAAAACAGCCTAAATATTTTACCATGCGTGGCTAATAAAACTTAACACAAGGAAGGACTACATATTTTTATTCAAAAAGATCAGTCGGTCTATGCTCCGACGAAACCCGAGTGCGAAGTTTATTTACAATTAGACCGGCGGAGGTAAAAAGGCGCTCAGCAGGCACAGAAGTTGCAGGAACAGCCAGGTACCAATGGGCAAGGCTGCTTATCCTTGCATATCGAGACTCATTTACTTTGCACCACAATAAAGGATCCAGTTTAGATAGATGCATGGCTCCCTTAAGTAGCTTTTGATTTTGGTGTCATCGATCATTGTTTTCATGCTTGATCGTTGCTGATGGGTTCGATTAATCGATTGATTGAATAATCATGCACATCCCTAGTACAGGCGTACCCGTTTCAGACAAAATCTCTTCAAAGTGATTCATATTCAACTCAAATCAAACGCAGCGCTGCACGAACTGTTTGACCAAGTAAAAAAAAAATAGTGCGGTTCGCCAGCCGAAATCATGTCGTGCACACCCAAAGCAAACCTCCGCAAACACAGCGATGACGTCACATTTGCCACGCACACAGAGTTCAATAACAAAGCTGATTGACTATTGCATGTTGGTCTCATTTGTAGTTGTAATACCGCAAATTACATTTGAACTAGTGAAAAAGAACTACAACACCACGAAAACCAAGCAACAACAAAAAAATAATTTAAGAGTATGAGTATTAGATGTTGTGTTACACAAACATTGGAAAAATAAGACCTGTGCAAAAATATTTAAGACCTAGAACGTTGGTTACGTATGTAACCGTGGTTCTGTGAATTCCGGATGACAGTGTTTACACGGTGGATATTTGCAGCGCCAGCTGGATAGGTCGAGGAACATTATACCAACAGTCATATGATGACGCGAGCTGAGCTGAGGTATAAAATCCACTACAGCTCTGCACCCTGCCTCGAAGCATCTTACACTTCCGAGTGACAGGGAACTCTGGCGGTCATCCGGAAGTCACAGAACCACGGTTACATACTAAACCAACATTGTTTCATTCCTCCTGACCGCCAGAGACAGTGTTTGCACAGTGGATGAGTCACTTGCAGAGTCACTTGCAGAGGACAGCTGAGCCCACATCACCAAAGTCAGCAACATAAACATTGTAGAATCTTGCAAACGTACATGAAGATCATGTCGCTGCTGCACAGATCTCTGCAAGAGAAACACCCCTTAAAAGCAGCCCAAGAGGAGGAAATGGCTCTAGTAGAATGGCAAGTGATGGCACTAGGTATAGGTTGCTGAGCCCTCTATAGGCCAAAACAATTACCTCAACAATCCATTGTGACCGTCTTTGCTTGCTTAGAGGTGCACCTCTCCTAGCTTCTTCATAACAGACAAACAGCTGTTCTGATTGTCTTAACAGTGCGGTAGCCGCCACATACGATTTCAAGGCACGCACAGGGCATAAAAACAGAGAACCTTTGTCAGAAGGTGATGGTTGAAAAGACTGCAATTCAATTGACTGGTTAATAAATTGCTGCAACAAAACTTTAGGGAAGAAGGATAGGTTAGGCCAGAGGGTAACACCAGAGTCATGTGGTTTCCATCTGAAACAGAACTGACTCATTGACAAAGCGTACAGCTCACCCACTCTCTATTGAAGCAACAGCCAAGAGAAAAGCAGTCTTTAAAGATTTCCATTTTAGATCTACTTCTTCCAAGGGTTCAAATGGAGACTGACAGAGAGACTTCAGCACCAGAGGCAAGTTCTGCACCGGAGAACGAGCTGGATTGAGACATTTTGCACCCTTCAAAAAACTGCAAACGAGGCTATCAGACCCTAAAGAGGAACCATTTACAGATGCATGATGGACCGAAATGGCTGCTACATAGACCTTTAGTGTGGATGCAGCCTTGCCACTCTCCAACAGCCCTTGTAGGTAGGTTAAAACCACCGAAACTTTGCAGTGCACAGAATCAAGATTCCGCGTCGCATACCGTGAACAGAATGACTTCCATCGGTAAGCATAAGGCTTCGTTGTAGAAGCTGCCCTTGCATTAAGAACTGTGTGGATGACTGAAGGCTCAGTCTGCTAATAAAGGGTTGGTCCCAGAGGCCACACCCATAACTGTAGACGTGCTGTATCTGGATGCCAAATATGACCATCCAGTTGAGACAACTGCCTGGAAGTCGCCTCGGTTGGTTCTCTGACAACATTAGGAGCAAGGGAAACCGTGGTTTGGACAACCACCGTGGTGCTATTAGAAGTACGCAGTGTCTGCCCTGGGCAATTGTGTGCAGTGTCTCCCATACCAGAGGTATTAGAGGAAAAGCATAAAGGCGGCAGTTTGGCCAGTCGAGCGACAGTGCATCCTGTCCTAACGGGCTTGACACTTCTGTCTGAGCAAACCACAATGGGCAGTGAGTTGTGTCTCTTGTCGCAAATAGGTCTACTTCCACCCTGCCAAACTCTGTCCAAATGTCCTGGACTACATCCGGATGAAGTCTCCACTCCCCTGGATAGATCCAATTCCTGGACAGAGCATCTGCAGTCTGATTGACTGCCCCTGGCAGATAAACAGCCCTTAGTGATGCAAACAGAGGAAGAGACCACATGAGAATCCGGTGCGTGAGACGCAACAAACTCTTGGACCTTGTACCTCCTTGGTGATTCAAATTGAACACTGTTGTGTTGTTGTCTGACCGGATTAGGACATGTCGACCCGCTAAAACAAGGAAATGCCTCAAGGCCAGCAAAACTGCCCGCATCGCCAATACATTGATATGGTCCCTTGACCATCTGCCACTGATCCCTCTGTGGTTCCATGCTGCCCCCCAACCCATAAGAAATGCATCGGTTGTTATAACTTCGCAGCAGGAGGGAACAATCCCTAACGGTACACCGGCTGACAGAAAGGATTGGAACATCCATTTGTGAAGGGCATGCACGCAACCAAGCCACGAGAACTCGTCGAGAACAATGACGAGATGGGTCCGACCGCAGAAGATTGTTCCATACCTGCAGGGGCCACAGATGGAGCAATCCCAGGGGAATTACACAGGAGGCTGCCGTTAGCATCCCGCCATACTGTAGAGATACCCCCAAATGAAAACTGGCTCAAGAGGTTCAGTATGTCTGTCATCCAAGACTGAGATAGGGAGGCACGCATCGAGACTGAATCGAGTCATCCCGATGAATGTGATTGACTGTACAGGGGACAAGCAGCTCTTTACTCGGTTCACTGAGAGACCCAGCCTGGTCACATGATCCAGCAACAGCTGCGTATTGTGCATCAATTGAGCCCTCGTTTGAGCACACACCAGCCAGTCATGCAGATATGGCAAGATTCGTACCCCCTGGGCCTAAAGGGGAGATAGGACAGCTTTCATGCATCTCGTAAACAAATGGGGGGCTAGGGCGAGACGAAATGGTAGAACTCTGAACTGGTAACTTCTGTTCTTGAAACTAAAACGCAGAAACTTTCTGTGATGCTTGGTAATCGGAACATGAAAATATGCATCCGTCAGATCTACAGTTGTGAACCAATCTCCCTCTGCAATGGACCGAAGAACATCGGTCACACGTAACATGCGAAAGGGAACTTTTCAGAAACCTGTTCAACCTTCTTAAATCCAATATTGGAGGAAAACCTCCATCCCGCTTCGGAACCAGAATATAAGTAGAGTAAAAACCCTCTTTCTGAACCAGAGGATGAACTGCTTCTATTGCTCTCTTTTTCAACAAGGAACAAATCTCTCTGGAGAGAGCTGCAGAACACGCTGGGTCTGTCACGACTGTTGGAATTCGACCCAAAAACTTGGGGGCCGGCAGCTGAATTGTAGGGTGTAACCCTTGCACATGGTTGTCAAAACCCACGGGTCTGACACTGTGTTCTCCCAGTAGCTCAACTGGTGGCTTGTGAAACAGCTGACTGTCGGCCCAATCATCTCAGGCCTTAAAGTTACGGCCTTTTGAAGTTGTGGGGGGGCGTTGATGAATACCCCCTAAGGGAGGGTGACGGGGAGTAGGTTTAATACGGGGGTGACACATTTGTGCGTCCTCTGGACCCTGGAACCTCTGTTGGCCCTGGGGTCGACTGACAGCGCCCTGTCGGAAACGTGGTTGTACAGAGGTATAATGCCTAGGTGGCGGCAAGGGCATTCTGAAATTTGGAGGTCACTGTGCTTGTGTTGGCTGCTGTGAAGCCGTAGACAGTTTTGCACGTTTTTCTAACACCTCCGATACATCTGGCCCAAAAAGATGTCCTGGGACAATAGGAAGGTCCCTCAATGTCTTTTTACAGTCATTAGGACAGAGCTTGCAAGTCATCGGGAAAGCCGTGGAAATGTCGTGATAAGCCATGAGAAGGCATCAAACTGACCAACCAAATACCACGGCTAGGACCGTTGGCTAACATTAAGGTTAGTGATAAACCACACGAAAAGTCACGCCAACCGTCGATAGAAATCTGGGTCTCCGGGTGCAAAGAAACACATAACAAGAAAAGTCAACACTATCAAATAATACATTGATAATCATGTTAGGACCCCTGAACAATGGAGCATATGCCCAATAACTGCCACGAAAAAACACACCAAGTTTTATTAGTAGCGGTAGAAATGTAGCCTCTGGATAGCACCGCGAGGTAATTGTCAGACAAACACTAGCCGCAGCTCGGTGCAAAACCTCCGGATAGTACCATGAGGTGATTACAACTCGAACATAAGTGACAGCGTCACGGTGTTCAATCTCCTGATAGTACCATGAGATATCTTCTTACAACTCAGATGTTTACAAAAATGGAGCGTCTAACCCAGGGGTTGGGAACCTTTTTTCAGCAAAGAGCCATTACTGTTTTTTTTTTGGCAAATGCATTTTTAAAAAGCCACGTGACTCTCTATCTCTCTCTATCTAGGAATTGTAAATGTATTTTCAATAGGAAACTAATTACTAGTGACGATTATCCTTTTTTAAACGGTAGAATTTAAAAGGGAGACAGCTGGAGAGCCACCTATTTTTGGTCAAAGAGCCACATGTGGCTCGCGAGCCATTGGTTCCCGACCACTGGTCTTACCCTTGGATAGTACCACGAGGCAATTGACACATATATACAGTCGAATGTAAGATAACGAAGAAAAACTTACCCGTAGTCCACGATATAACAGAGCGATACTAGATCAGTAATTGCACAAAGGAAAACCAACCGTAGTCCGAAGACGTCAAAAAAAATCGTCACAGCTCAGGAGGACGAGAAACTCGCTACTCTAACCAAGCGCCGCACTCGTCGACAAAAATAATTAAACAAGCAAATCCAAAGGCGAGAAGCAAAAAGAGGCAAGGTGCAGAGCTGTAGTGGATTTTATACCTCAGCTCGCGTCACCATGTGACTTTGTTGGTATATTGTTCCTCGACCTATCCAGCTGGCACTGCGATTATCCACTGTGTAAACAGTCTCTGGCGGTCAGGAGGAATGAAACAGAACAGCAAATTTAAGACTTTTTTTATGCCTAAAATTTAGATTTTAAAAAACCAGTGGAAACCCTGAGTAATAGGCATTTCAGCTTTTTTTAATAATTTGTGTTCATTCAAATATTGTTTTAGTTCATTGGATTTTAAAGTTTTGAATTTCAAAGTAAAATAAACTTCCACATTAAAACATCCAGTGAAATGATTCCTTGACTGTGAGCCTTAAAGCTTGCATTTCACAAGTTCTATGTCCACCCTACATGTCTCACCTCTGTTGTCTCAATTGGAATGGGTTCTGGATACTCTTCTGTCATCTCACCTACGGCTAAAAGACAAGACAATATATCAGAATTCAGTATGAACTGTAGAGATTTCAGAAAGATGAGACGGAGCAATATGAAATGAGTGAGAATGAGTTTTACCTGTGTCAAGAGGCTGTTCCTCTGGTTCAGATGCTTCCACTGGAGCCGCCTGCTCCTCCACCTCCTCTTCCTCCACACAAACTCCATTCTGATGAGACTGCACTCGGTCAAAGTAGCCGCTCTGCAAAACCCGCTCCAACGTTTCATTCAGAGCTTTGTCTGAGACATAAGAAAGCATTTATACAAAGGTCTAAAAGAAATGCTTGCTGTTTAATAAAAAAAAAAAAGAGTGATATTTCATACATTAGCTAAAAAAAATAAAAATAAAATAAAAAATGAAAAACCTAGATGATAAATATTTAAAGCATTGTAAGTGATCATCATCCAGCATACTTCAAGTCCAGCTGATGCAGAGCAAATGGATTCATTTATATGGCATGAGCCACATGATCTGTCAATTAATACCATACTAGAGACTGGAAGCATTGCAAGGCAGGGCTTTTGTAGGGAATAAAATATTAATATTTTTTATGACTAAAATACATAACACCATACTGATGTGCTACTAATTGGACATAAAATGAAAAAGCATTAGAACAGCCATGTCTCAGGACCCAGGTTTGATTTATGGACTAGCCGCCTTTGATCAAGTGATTTTCCACAGTCAGCATCCTTAGAGAGCAGCAGGATAGCATTCAGAAATCAGGACATGAATCTAGCCATTTCATCCACTGCTGAGTGAGGATGGGCATAAAGCCCAGTAAGAGCACAGAAAATTTCATGCACAGCCTTCAGACAAGGCAAAACGAAAAGGAACGATGGTACTGGTGTTGCTACATTGAATGTATAAGGGCCGGGACACACCAAACAACTAGAGATTCACTTGTGCAAGTTCGTATAATATTCTAATTCATTTTCTTTTCAAATATTCAAGAAATGTAACAAAAATACAGCTGGCATTTGTGTGTTCCTTCTTGACTTAAGCGGTTTATATCCCATCAGCTTTTGTTCTTTCACACAGATTGTCACACTCGCTAGGCCAATACTGATCTATATGCTATGAAGGGACTCGCTAAATTAAAACCAGTTTGAATCAGGCTTGGAAATTTGAACTCCCAAAATTGCTTCCGGCATCTAGATCTGGATAACGGTTATTTGACTTTTTCTCCCAATACTATGGCAGATGTCCGGAAACCCTGCAGCGATTTTCGTAAATATTTAACCATCTATACAATGACGTTTTATGAAGTTTCGGCAGGGACCCCCATCAAGAGACTTTTGAATGACCGATCATGTGATCTTGTGGCCATGTGTGCCCTCGGGACATCCTACATCCTGCCAGATGGACAGAGTTTCACAGAGACAAAAGAGATCTCTGGCAATTAATGAAAGACTTAAAGACAATCTCTTAAATGTTAGACCAAGGCAGATATAATATTTTGAATAATGAGTGCCTTATGTGCTGTGTTATTCCAACCAACTAGGTTAATAATGTGTTGTATTACCCTTAACAGGGTAAAAATGATCTGTACGTGTCTGAAATGCTTTAGGTTTGGATTTAAACAAAACCTCTTTTTATTTGCAATACATTGGTGTAAATGAGAAACTTAGTAGTACTAACGGTATTCGTCTTGTAACATTTGATGTCAGATAGTTACAATCTTACCAGAGATTTTACTATGTGCAATCTCTCAGAGTCTGTTAATTATTGACTGTGGCTACGCTAGAACGGGGCGTGGCCCCGCTCTTCATGGCAGTCGGTCATTGGGTGACAGTGTTAGAGGGATGGATCAATACGTGTCCCTTAATACTTCCCTGCAGCCCTAAAAACTTTGCTTTTAGCATCAAGCTGGCTCGCGCCTGCTTTTGCTCTCTGCCCCCTCTCGCCTGCCCGGACACCGGGCCGCACGTGATTGGGTCACCGCCATGCAACCTCTTAAGTTTTGGACAGTGAAACTTCTGCAAACGAACTCTCAGCAAAGTCTGTTACCCCGGCAACTAAGAACAGCCTCCGCTTACGGGCGGGAATCCCAACAACGTCACCCGAAGCCACCCTATCAGGAGCGACACGCGTTTCCTCTGGCCAGCCCAGCGAGGCAAAACTCCAGTCAAGAAGACTTCAACAAACTCGCAAGTAACACGAACAACTGTTGTCTCTTTCTGATTTGGTGCCTATGATCTTAAGCAGTTAAAGATAAGTCAAATCTCTGCTTTTGTGGTTTCTCAGGTGATTTTAAGATCTAGTACAAAAGACTAGAATTAATTTGGGTCAGTTGTTAACTCGTTTTGCATCCTCTGAACTGCCTGTGTGTATGTGTGTGTGTTTGTTTGTTTGTTGTTTGCTTATTACGTAGTTAGCCTCATGTATCGTAGCTCAATAAATCTTTGTTCTCCTTTGTAAGAACTTTGTTATTGTTTTATGTGTTTCTAAGTCATTGCCTCAAGCTGTAGATCTGTTACCTTGCTAAAAGTTAACCCGATCCTGTGTTATGTTATTATCGTTGGCCACGAAAATAATATAAAATAAGTTAGTAAAATGCAATGTCTTTATTTGCGGGTCAATTGTCAGATAAAGTGTGAATCTTTTGATCTGATTCAATCAGACTCAATTGAGTCAAATCAATGATTTGAATCTTCAAGATCCGAGTCATTGATATGAGCTAATAAAAATCCCTAAACGATCTTATAAGATAGGTTGATTTATTACAGCTATATTGGGCCAACTCGATGTGACGTTAGGGCTGGGCAATTTTTTTGATTAATTTGAATTTACGTTTTAAGACTAATTAAGTTTTTTATAAAAATCGAGGTATCGAAATTTTAAAAAAAATATTAAAGCAGCATTTCCACTAATGTGCCAAACCGTTCTACACTGTTAGACAACCGTGCTGAATTGTGCTGATTCTGTGTGTTTATGTCGCGGCTCTGTTGATGAGCTACCACAGCTGGCTCAGTCGCGAGGTGTGCGCGCAGTCAGCGTAGGCGCGCGATGCGGTTCCAAGCGAAAGTATAAATCCAGCTTTACACTCAGGGCCGGCATGTCCATAGAGGTGACCTAGGCGGCAGAATAGTAAGCGATAACCCCCCGGTTCTCACTTTCATCCGCGACACCCACCCCCTCCCATTCTTCACTTTGATCCGCAAACCGGTAAGTTTCTATTTCACTTTCGGGTTGAGGGCATTCGCCTAGACTAGATTGCCAGTTCAGCTTGCTCCGGCCCTGATTACACTATATACATTACACAAAATAATAAAATTGGCTAAAAGTTTTATTCGTGGGGGCTAGAGCTTAATTTGATTGACATATAGGCAATGAGACCTTTACTTCGCCTGACTGAGCGTGAGTTTATTGCATGCTGTGCTGTATTCGGTAGCACAGACCGCTCTGATCTGGGTGAGAACTTTACCAGTGACTACATGCAATAATATATCCATGGAACACAAACTTGCAGACTCTTTGAACAACGAGGAAATAATTGCACCTAATTCAAAGCCCAGACATCTGGTTTTGTATTTTATACCTGCGCACCACCTGAAGGACGGTTACGGCGTGTTGTGAATGTCGGCTGTCACCGCAGAAAGTCAAATCTTTCATTAATTTAGACTTTTGCTTGAAAGCTTTACAGAGTGGCACAGTAGCTGTCCAGGGTACGGTAGCTATAAATTAAATCATAACCCAGATATGCACCAATAAACAAGTAAAATGAATGAATAAATAAAATAAACATGGATTCTTAAATGTCGGTATTGTTTACAAAAAATATCAATATGTTTTGACAAATGTTTTATAAAAATAAATTGAGCAATTTTCAACATTTTAGCTATAGGCTGTTAAACGATTCAGTTACATATAAGATAGATATTTAAATATAGATAAATATGTAACAGGTTTCTGTGGGGGTTTTTGTTGTTCACTGTGATCTTTAATATATACTGGATGGTGCAGCTACGCACAAATATTTTCTAAAACGTCAAGCAGGAATTTGTCTATAGGAATGTAATAGGCTACACCTTGTTGACCAATTTATGTATGTATGGCCATTAAAAATACATGTTCTTTAACCAGATGGTTTTTCAAGTTACTTATAAAGAGATTGTTACTTCAGTCATGTTGTTGTAATGTTTTAAGTTGACTATAGTTACACAGAAAAAAATAATAATAATCGAAATCGTGAATCGGTCAAACTTTATGAAAAAAAATCTAGATTTTATTTTTTTTGCCATATCACCCTGCCCTATGTGACGTTAACTGAACGAGAGAAAACATATGGAATACACCAAACCAACTAGTTGGACTGACACGTCAAACAGCTGACCGTCAGCTTAGGGTGTGTCCATGAGGTTATTACAGGGAGAGGGGCTTTTCTATCAAAAACTAGAAAGGAAAAGGGGGAAAAAGAAAAAAAAAACACACATGGCTTGAATATGGTGCAGTGTTTAAATTTTGTATTATTATAATAAAAAAAATAAATAAAATTGACATGGATCCCAACTCGCAGTCTGTCAAATGTGAATATCTAAGAAATAAAACTTGTTCATTTCACAATATTACCGAACAAGCTATTGGTTGCACCATCTGCAGTGCTTAGTGGCACCAGTGGCAGCCCAGTGCCCTCAAATGTTAACCTAGAGTCCCGTAATGATTGAAGAAAAATAATAATAAATATAGCTGAAAGCAGCAATTGCGGGGCCAAGCAATGCAGACACCATGAAAATCAGTGCAAAGGCCATAAAGCAGCAAGCTCTATAAAGCACCATATCAAGTGAAACAATGAGTTCTGAATACATTTAAGTCCATTTAACTGGAAATGTAAGCAAAAACATAATTTGAATAATTCACTGGTTTATAACTTTTGACCAGTAGGTGGCGCTGTGACTAAATTTATGTGACATGGTCAGTGTGAGGTGACAATGACAAACAATAAGTTGTGTCAATATAAGCGTTGCACTGTTACAGCCTCAGATGCAGTTTAGCATTGTACCAGCCCATTTGTCGGTGCAGTAAACAACAACCATATTGCCTATCAACACATTTGCCAGCAAGGTCTGAAGGTCACGTGAGTCAAATTTAATGAAAATTGGACCAATGGCCTAGGAGTTTGAAAAAGTGCATTTTTGAACAAATTCAAGATGGTGGACAGAAAGTGTTGGCAATTATGGCATATGGAGTATCTATGTTTTCAGCATCACCTAAGGAATAATTTGAGCTCAATTTCGTAAAATCAGAATATGCAGTCAAAAGTTATTACCAAATATGTAAGTTTCGTTAAAAATAAATAATTAATGGTTTATAACTCTTGACCCATAGGTGGCGCTGTCACCAAATTTTTATTGTTTGTTGATTGTTGTGACAATGACACACCTAACATTCAGTGTGAATATCTTTAAGCGTCGCAGAGATACAGCCTCACATGTTGTTTAGCACCATGTCAGCACATTTGTCGCTGTAATACACAAAATCTACTAAGCCAATTGACACGAATTTAATAACTTTTTGTCAGCATGGTCTGAAGATGATCGGAGTCAAATTTGGTGAAAATCAGACCAACAGTCTAAGAGGAGTTTGAAAAAGTAGAGTTTCCATTTGCATAACAATGGCAGACAGAAAGCTGGTCAAATTATGGAAAATTTAATATCAATGTGTGCACGACCTTCCAAGGAATCTATCAAGACCAGTCACATGACAATAAGGTTAATGCAGCAAAAGTTATTAGCATTTTTTTATAACTTTTGACCACAAGGTGGCACCGGTCCGAAATTGAGCACTTTCAGGGCATAGAGTTGAACATGCATACTAATTTTGGTGGCAATACCTCAATCTGTTAATAAATTTTGGCGTTTTTGGCCAAAATTCTAAATGGCCGACACTCAAAATAACGAATATGGGAAAATTGGTTATCAATCGACTCAGAATGTCCCTCTGAATGCAATGAGACCAATTTTGTGATTTTTAGCCCAAGGGCTCACAAGATATTTGCAAAAATAGCAATTTTTTGTATCTCCTGACCACTAAGTGCCGCTGCGCCAAACCTGTGCAGGCAACCTCAGACCATAGTTGTCATAACACACAGCAAGTTCGGTTAGAATAACCCAAAGCGTTGGCGAGATATGGCCTTATCAATTTTACGACAACCTCGAACAATTCGTTTGCATACAATTTCACAACCGTTTCACTAATCAACTTTCTTTTGATAACTTTTTGTCAGCATGGTGTGAAGATTACCTGGTTTAATTTTAGTGACAATTGACCTAACCGTCTAGGACGAGTTCAAAAAAGTACGTTTTACAAACTCATAATTTTAGGAAAAAAACTAAACCTTACTATTTTTTAAATTTGGTGTCAATTTGTATTGGTATGAGCCAATGAATCAAGGAAAAAGGAAATTTGAATTTGCCACCTACGGTTCAAAAGTTATAACAATTTCAAAGTTGCAAGTGGTGGCACTAGAGAGTAAGGCTTATAGGGTCCAAATTTGGTCCATTTGATGAATCCAATGTCCTCTA
>CAIGQZ010001469.1:21332-58566 GCA_903798205.1 Danio tinwini | reverse complement strand
TGTGTGTGTATATATATATGTGTGTGTGTGTGTGTGTGTGTGTGTGTGTGTGTGTGTGTATATATATATATGTTCTCTGGGCATGTCTGTTCACGAAAACTTATATTTGAAAAACTTATAAATTATATCCATTCATCAATCAAAAGAATCACATCTTTAAGACAAAAATTAAACATCTTGACTATTGAATTAATTTCTTTAATAATGCCTTTATTAAAGAACTGATTATTAACGCCAGATTTTTACAGTGTCAATGTGAAACTTAACAAATAAATTAATTGAACTAAAAATTTATGAGCCACAGTTCAGAATACATCAGATTTGTGGACTCATTGCAGTTTAACAATAATAAAGTAAAAGTTTATCATTTGCATGTGTTTTAAGGACTGTGTGAGCGTTTCAAGTTTAATTTAGCCAAGTGAAACTTTACCATTTGCTACTATAATTATACATTTTATTTGTACAATGAAGACTATGGAGCGTTATTTTACATTTGATTAAATTTCTGTGCCTGAGAACCATAAAGCACTGGTTTATTTCACTTCTCTTTGCTCTATTGTATTTATCTACACTTGTCATTTGTTTATTATATTTTATGCATGTTTCACTCTCCTACAAAATCATCCCAATCAATCTAAATGAATAAATTCTTTCTAAACAGTGCAATCAAGTGATCTAGTGGATTTGCATTCATATTGCACCATACACTCAAAAAGGACTTTGCTGATTGTTTAAACTACTTATTTAAAAGGAGTTGAACCAACACCATTCTTAAGGGTTTTTTTAGACCACTTAATTATGTTCAATCAACTTACATTTGTAAAAAAAAAAAGAAATTTAATCAATTTGTGTTGGTGCAACATGAAGGAATTGTGTGGAACCCTGCATTTTGTTTACAGTGCATGTAATTACATTAAAAAAAAAATATTATGCAGCCCTACATGAAATGTGTATTTAAAACCTTTTAGCAAATAAACAGGTATTTAGCAATAAATAAAGTATAGCTCTGAAGCTTGCAAAACACAGACTGCCAAATGTGAAGTCCTCACTCTGAAACACATTCACAGAAGATCGAAATGCACCCAAAACGCTCAATACCAAATAAAGACATGTTGCAGTTGTGAAAATCACCAAGACATGAAAGTGTGCTTCACCTGATGTTTTGGTCACGATCAGGCCCCACAAGCTTGTAAAACTCATCCAAGGAAGTAAGGTCACCCTCAGTGAGCAGCGAAGTTCCCCCATCCCCTTGCAGCAGTTCCTGCCGCACACTTTCATCCCCAAGTCGGTCAAGGGCGAACTGCAGCTCCAGAACCCGTTTCAGCCTTTTCTGCTCACTCTCTTCACGCTGGAGCTGCTCACGACGTGCTGCTTTCTTAACAGTTTTCTGGATCTATCAAGAGAAGACATTCTTACTAAATTGTTTAAACATTGCAGTAGATTTCGGTTGGATACTAGACACAAAAAAAAACTATGGTGCCTCAAGCTATGAAGACAACAAATTCAATTTTCCATGTACTCACTTCTTGACCCAATGCCAAAAAGCTCTTCTGCAGCTCCCGTGTAAACTCAAGATTATGGATTACTTCCTGGTACTTCGACAGAGCTTCCTAATTTGATTAAGTAAAAGAACAGATTTCAGGAATTCTGACAGACAAGTCAGGGACAACAAAAATGTGTTTACTCACCAGCTGGTCCTGGTTGAGACGTTCCCCTTTACTGCTTCTGGCCTGATAGTCATCAAGCTTGCTCTGCAAGAAGACGAGGCAAATGATAAGAGAAACACAAGCAAGCTCTGTATTAAAATTATAGGTGGCAGGGCTCGATAATAAGGACTGCCCGAAGGCCCGGGGCCAGTGTGCGAGACACTCGAGCCATTGTAAAGAATGGTTACTGGCCCGATCAGGCCAGTGCTGCCTTGTCACAAAAGTTTATTTTGGCTGCAAATGTCTGTCAATTGTGTGCAAATACAATCTTAGGGTGCTTTCACACATAAACATTTGTTTCGGAATCTGTCTCTTTTCCCCCGTAAGCGTTTTGTTTGGCTTCTGTGGCTCCAGCTATCGGTGCTCGGATCCGCACCGAATCAATCGGTCCGAGATCGCCTGAATGAGGTGGTCTCTGCTTGACTGAGCGAATCGATTGTTGTGAGAAAACAACAGTCCAACAAACTAATGACCCAGGCTATATCACAGTGTAGTATGATTATAGCCATACGGCTATATGAATAGAGAACAATGCGTAAAGTGCACATTTTCGCTTATTAAATGTTATATACACAACTGGTCAAAAGTTTGGGGTCAGTATGATTGTTAAATGTTTTAAAATAAGCTTCTGCTCACCAAGGCTGCATTTATTTTATCATAAATACAGCAAACCCTGTAAAATTGTGATATGTTATTGCACTATAAAGTAACTGTTTAAATGTGGTTTATAATTTAATTTAATAATTCATTTCAGTGATTTTAAAGATGAATTTTCAGCTTCATTACTCCAGGGGCCTGTTTTAGTAAGGAGGTTCAACCAACTTAAGAGTTTAAACTGTATGTATATTTACAGAGAGATTAAAAACTCAGTTTTCGGTTTCAGAATAGCTGATCTGAGTTGGGTCAATCAACTGAGTAGACCAACTCAGAGTTAAGCGCGCACACCAGGACTATAAAAAGGCATTATCAGAGGAGCGCAGATATTACGAGTGACCATGGCAACATCTGGGGAAAAAAAAGACCAGCATTTATTTCTCCTGCTGAACTTGATGTGCTCATGCAAAGTTATAGCAAATATGTCCATATATTTAAAAAAGCAACACCAATGCATCAGTGAAACAGAGACAGTTAGTGTGGGAAAACATAGCTGCTCAAGTTAATGTGTAATTTTACATCGAATTTAAATATTTAAGTATAATAAAATAGTAATGTAATGTGTGAGGTTTATAAAAGTTTACACAACTTCCCACTTTTATATGCATTGATCAGTTTTAATAAATTTAAAAATGCACTTGTGCCTCTATTATTGATCCAAGTGATAGAGGTTGATATGCCATTTAGAATGTAAGTGAAACTAAAATATCTTTTTGAACTAATAATAATCCCATTAATCTAGTTACAGTATGTCAGTGAATTTAAGCTAGTTATTCATTAAAAAAGGACAAGTCATTCCCATACGTGACTTTGTTCTTTGTGTGACTGAAATATAGGCAATAGCTATGTTTCCATCCAAAAATTAAAAATAAATTTATTTGCAAAACTGGAATAACGCAAATATCAACAGTAAAAACAGAATTTACTGCGGTAGAAGAAGCTGCATTTTTCTTTATTTAACAGGCTAACTGTACCTGCGCCTCAGAAGACAATTGACACAATGAACACATGGTGGCGTTTGAAGCCATGAGACACGGCGAACAGATGCTCTGGAGGCAATTAAAAATACACTAATACTGAAACGGTTGAGGCATTTTAGAATGACCAAAACAACATTTTAGATGTTTTACAATGTGCTCAGCCAGCTGGTTTGTCTATTCACACACATTTATCATTATCATCATCATCTCTTATAACAACTCTTATTGAACTCATCTCTTATAACTCTTATTTTTTTAATGCACATACTGGAATTTGTTCAGTAAAAGGGTTTGTCGCAGTTTATGAGCATCTTTATCAAATAAAAGTTTATGCTACCCCGTTATTAAGCGCATGTTTATGCATATTTTCAAAAAGTTATGTCCATCATGACGTTTCCATCAATCATTTTTATGCGCATATCCAAAATGATTATTTAAATAGGTGGGTGGAAACGTAAGGGTAAGGCGAGAAATACCACTTCGTCTTTAAAAAAGTGGAGGAGACCGACAGAAACTCTGAGTTTAGAAAATAAAACCTGCTCCTGACCAGGTTAGGTTCACAGAGGAAGTTACCATGGTAACTGACTCTTAAAAGTTACCTCTCTTTCAGAAACAGGCTTGACTTACCCTGCTTCCTCAAGTTTGACAAACCTGCCATTTTGAAACTGAAAACCCAGAGTTTCTCTCATTTCAGGGATAAAATACTTTAATAGTTAGTATTTCATAGTTTTCACTTAACCTCCTTTCTGAAACAGGCCCCAGTACTCCAAATTATTATTATTGCTATTATTATTATTAGTAATAAAATCAATAATGACTGGAGTAATCATTTTATTTGAAACTACATACAATAAGCAGTTATTTAAAATTTTAATAATTAACAATTACATTATTTTTTTACATTTAATAAATGTTGCCTCGATGAACTGAATTTTGCTTAAAAAAAAAAAAGACATGAAAAAAAAATTCATAAGCTGAGCCCAAACTTGACCGGTAGCGTAAATAAATAAATAAATATACACACACACACACACACACACACAATCAAATTTAGTCACATCTCAATTGTATTTTTTTTTTATTGTCAGTTGTATTGCAAAAAAAACTTATGCTGAATAAAAAGGGTAGGTTTAACAATTATGTTTGGCTTTTGACACATTTAAAATACTGTATGTGGCTAAGAAATGGCTATTAACTTTTTTTTGGTGGGGCCAGTGAAAATTTTGGCAGGGCAAGTAAACATCTGAACCAATGGCCCAATTGGGCCAGTAGAAAAAATCCTTAGCGTTGAACCCTGCAGGTGTTAACCAAGTCATCTTAAAATGTTCATGTATCTTTTTCCAAACCTCAAAATCTGTTTAAATTGATAATGATAAAAACCATCGTCAGTCCAACTAAATAGGGTATATGCACAGCTAGTGTTTTTTCAAATACTAATAAACTTCTGGTGAACGGTTAATCGGACTTCTTTCAGTTTTATATGGTTCCTTTTACAGCAATGATGTTGTAATGTAACTAAAATGTAATCAGTTCGGCATTTATTTAGTTGTGTAAAAAAAGATGAAAAAGCTGTTTACATTCACGCGCCCATCAGAATTAGCAGGCTAGTGCAGAAATTCCATTAAAAAAAAACTTGAGTGAAATAAAATGTTCATATTTTAAAAAGACATAACACGGAAAAAGAGAAATTTTTTCTTTATTCCAATGCATCTTGTACATCATTTCTGATACACACTTTACATCATATCAATCAGGCAGTGAAGATCATTGTATCAAAGAAAATTTACAAAAAATTTAAAAGTGCTTCTGCATACACCCTATTCATTTCATAAATTTATAGAATTTAGAATGCTAAAAACAACAACCGAAGCAATAAATATCTGTATACACTAATGACATTTTGTTTGGTCATTAGGATGTATATTGTTTTACAATATATTTTATAAGCATCGTAAACATGCGTCTTAAATGTTAAAATGATTGAAAAACAAATATGTGGATTTGTGCCCAAATAATAAAAAAATGTTTGTCTTAACAGCAATTTTTTCATTCAACTTTGAAATCAGTGAACTTTGTTCCAGAAAGCTCCAGCATGTGGTTAGAGGATTATCCCATATAAGAGAGCTGGTGTGAGAGCACAAGTTCATTTTCAACAAATCGCACAATTAAACAAATCACATTTTCTTAAATTAAATCAAAGATTATCCTAAATGAAAGTGCAATATGCATAAATGCAGCTTCAGTTAATCAAATGATTCCTTCATAAACAATGACAGCTTCAGTAACATTTGATTTCCACTTTATAGTAGTTACATCTACTCTGTGTTGTAATGAATAAAGCTTTATTAAAACCTGCAAACAGATTTGAAACTACATAAGTGGGACTTTTGTCCAGTGATCAATCCCATTAACAAAACATTATCTTACCACACGGAATAAGTCAAGTAGCAAACTATAAAAAGCAATAATCTGCACTATAGGACCAAGTTAAAGAAATCTCTCCAGCAAAGTTCAAACTCGCAGAATCCAAAGGTGCTTTACTGCGTGTCCTGAAGACACACCTGTCTGTAACCCACTTATCTCCACAAAACCACTCGAGCCCAAGACCACCTAAAACATAAAGAGCTCATTTACGCTCATTCTAGCTCCGACAGTTCCCCTTTTTTTCCTAGCATGCTAAACCTGTTTTGAGACGCCATGTTATCTCCATGTGCGTGAGCAACTCAGCGATCAGAACAACTGACAAAACATTCAGGAAATAACTTGGTCTTGTTTTATAGAATGTACAGAAACGATAAACATCTCTATACATCTCTCTTGAGAGAGAACTAGAGTTGCGTCAAAAGTTGACCGGCTAGCTCGGTTAAAACTATAAACGCTAGCCGGTTAGCATCGCTAACTCACCGACACAACAGTGAAAAGGCATGACTAAATTAACGTTAGCTATTTAGTTTACATTGGATTCAAGTCCATTCGAAAGGCATTATATGAATATTGATAATGTAAATTGTTTTAATGTAAATAGTTTTGCGTTAGAGAAGCTTTCATAGAGTTTATAAGTTCTTTGTACAAATATAATTTAGAAAACATTTATTATTTATACAACAGTTTAGTGTAAATTTAAGATGTCGGTTTATACAAAATAGCGTAAAACAACGTTAAATAGATTCAGGCTTTTGTAAACGTTTGAGGAGTCTGGATAACCGTTATGCGGATTTCCTTGTGCCTCGAAAACCCTAAAGGTTTCTAATACATTAACATCTCTTACTGTATATTTATATAATTATTACAATTTCTTCACACCATTGCAATATCAAAGTAGGAACTTCCGTTAAACGTCAATGGAAAATAATTGCTAACTTAAGTCAGATTGTAAAATAAAGCAACGTAACGTGCAAAAAACAATCTTCTGGATTTATGAAGTGGACTTAAGTATGAGAAACAAATTGCCCATAACGTTGCATGCCTGTGGTTGCATTGGTTAAGCTTAATGTGACAGACTGGACAGGGAAGAGAGTAACTTACCTTTTTCTTCTCCATATTGCGCACTTTCTTCTCAAGAACCACCATCACCTGCTTCATGGCCTCTGACTGAGTTCCAGTCAGCTGGTTGCTGACTGTGATTTGGTTCATTGATCCGGGAGCAGATCCCAAGTCTGGGCTGGCAGACTTCAAAGTCCTGGTGCCATTTGTTGCCGATGGCATCTAAAAAGGGATAAAAGGCAGGTTTAATTGGCTGAACGAACGAATTAATTGCAAGTGCTCAAAATAGTAAATTTGGAAGGCTGAGAAAGGATCAAAAGTCGAAGCAAGTGTGATGTAGGTTGCTGAAATCGACGATGGTTTCATTGTCGATCATATTTCACACTCAATTTTGCGGTTTTACAATAGTGAAATGTGCTGGAAGGTAACACCCCATCATATGCCTCGCATAAGTTTAGAAGTCAAGCTCATTTGTATAGTAAAATAAAAGTAAAATCCTCACACTGCCACAGCAACCCATTGTCCGCACATTAGAAACTGATCATTACGAAACCTGGTATAACGTTCGCATTAGTGATCAAGTCCTGAATGTGTGCTCACCTTTATGCGCAATATGTCCACAAGGGAGAAAGTAAATCCTTTTTAGAGGCAAATAAGCCAAAGCGTTGATTGTGTTGCTTTTATTTTCTCTTCCAATTTATTATGGGATCCGCCCCGCCGGCCTCACCGACAACTGAGAGCGACTGAAAGGCGAGGAAATGGTTTATAATGAGGAAGGGCCTCGTTTAGAGTCGACCAGGATATTGCCTGTGGCTTGTCGATATCAAAATGCAGCTTGTTTTAGAATTACTGCGAATCCGATTAATGTACAACTAAAAATTGAGACAGTATGTGATACGCATGAGAAACAGTCACGAAGGTGGCGGATTATGTTTTATATTTTATTCAGTTGCACGCCAGGCGTACATTACCATCCTCATTTGGATTTGTCGCCGAACGCGTGCAGCGAAAACGAGCTTACTTTTAATAAAGACGTAATAAAATATGTCATAAAATAATTTTATCTGGGGAATAAGTTTTATTATACTTTGCTGACAAAGAAGTATTTAGCCGACTAGTAAAGGTTATTAGCAACATGACACATTACCACGTTTACTTCATGCTAACCCTCTCTGCTTTTTCACACTGATTTCCAATTTCTTTAGCTTAATGTGGTTTCCCAAATCTAAAATATATAAACAACCAGTGGACATTACATCACCAGAACAAAACACCTAATTCATGTAAATCAAATAAGTGCCAGCAGATGGCAGTAGATTCAGTAAATTAAATGCAGTCGACTTGAAATTTCCACCAATCAGGATAAAACAAAATCAGGACTTATTTCTTTTTAAGCTTTCTTACTCTTTAGTTGCTAAATTTAAACAGCGTATACCCCTAGAGCAGGGGTGTTGAAACTTAGTCCTGGAGGTGGTGTCCTGCAAAGTTTAGTTCCAACCCCAGTCAGACACACCTGGGCTAGGTAATCAAACTCTTAAACTGCGGTCACACTAGAGTTTGAGCTTGCGAAATTCTGTCGCACGGCGCTGCGAAAAGGGGCCGGATTAAACAAGATGATTAGACATTTTAAAAAGCGAGCGATTGCTCCATGTTTTAAATTTCTTTCCAGAGAGGTCATGTTTTGACCTCGATTGGTCTCACGCAGTCAAGTGATGCGATTTCGCAGGTCAGAGTTCACCAAGCTTGAACTTTGCACTGCAGCTTTTTATTTTTATATATTTTTTATTAATGAACATAGAAAACAAAATCTCGTAGAGGTAACAACATAGTCACATATCAATTACTAAACGTTTACTAAACGTACTAAACATGGGGGGGGGGGGGGGGGGTCATATTACAGATAAGGCCATATAAAATAAATAAATAAAGCTCAAAACACAAGAAACTTATAAATGTCCAATGATAATTTTGGCCATGACAATTTTTAAGTAATTTCAGTGAGGAGTAGTAGAGTTTAAGTTGGTTTTGGAAATGTTCAAGGCATGGGGTCTTTACACTTACAGCAGTGTATGTGATATTTTGCCAGTAGGAAAACAATATTTACAATGTCTGATATTGACTTATCTAATCAACATAAAAGAGAATACAGTGGATGTTAAAAACGGGATGTTTGACATTTTTAATGCCAGCCATTCTCTAAGATCACTCCAGAATTTGTATGAAGTGCGGCAAGTACAAAAGTTCTAAGGTTTCATCCGCAGATTTACAGAAGGTACACTCTGCCTAATCAAATTTAAATCTTTTGTGTAGAAACAAAATTTGAAACAGGATAAATCCTATGATTGCTGAATGATGAAATTTTGAAGTGCGTTTCTTTGACTTTAGGTGGAATTGGCCATTTAATGTATTTAGAGAAGGCTTTTTCCATTATACCTGAAATGTTTACTGGCACATTGTGTTTATCATAATCATGGAACAATTTAGCTTTAAAGGCATCTGTAACTACCTTATTCTTGACATTTGTATCTAGTAATTTGTAATCACTAATTAATAAATTTGGCAATAATGGATTAACATCGGAAAACATCAAAGTACTTTGAATTAGGTGAATCAGAGATATAAGAATAGCTTTACAAATTTTTATGTACTCTCTTTGAGTACAGTTTACATTAGAGCATTCAACAAATCTGGAATGATCCAAGAAAACACCCTTACAATCCATCAAATCAGTAACAAAGAGAATACCCTTTTCAAACCATTCAGTTTTAAATATTGACTTCCTGTTTATCAGTATTATTCGATTATTCCACAGTACTGAACTGTGGGGAGTAAAGTTGTGTGTGAATATCATTTTCCAGAAGTGTAGTAGCTGGCTATGGAATTTAGACAATGAAATTGGGATTTTCTTAATATCAAAGTCACATCTGAGTAAAAAATCCAACCCACCAAGCTTTCCAAAGATAGCCCTAGGTATGTGAAACCACATACAGTTATAACAAGCATAAAAGGAGTTTAACCAATGAATTCTAAAGGAACCTATTAGGGCTTCAAAATCTAAGGCTTTTAAACCACTGTTTTTATATTGTTTGACAAGCTGGGACCTTTTGAAATAATGTGTTTTATTCCTCCATAAAAACTGAAAAAATTATTGAGTTGGCTTTTTTTAATATTACAATCAGAAATAAACATAGAATGACAAGGATATATTAACTTAGATAGAATAACTCTTCCAAATACTGTTAAATCTCTGGTCAACCAGTGACTCAATGATTTTTTCATATCACAGACACGTTTTTTAATATTAATCTCCTCCATCCTGCGGTAATCTCTAGATATGGTCAAGCCTAAATATTTAATCTCTGACTGGACATTTATTGAGGCAATAGAGCTCTCTGTACAAGAGCGGATAGGCAACAAAACACATTTTTAATATTAAGAGACAAACCAGATGTATCTGAAAAAGCATTAATTATGTTTAAAGAGGAATCAACCATACTTTTATCTTTTAGAAAAATGACAGTATCATCTGCAAATTGGCTAATCTTAAATTCCTTATCACATATCTTAATACCCTGCAAATTTAGGTTATTGATAATAGCCAAAGTGAGCAATTGGGTGGTTAAAATAAATAGTTTAGGTGATATGGGACAGCCTTGTCGAATTCCTCGTGACATCTTAAAACTTGAAGTAATATCAGATCCCAAGGAAACCGAACTCGAATTATCTGAATAAAACATTTTAATTATGTTACAAAAATTATCTCCAAAACCCATACATTTTAATGTTTCTGCAATAAAAAAGAGCTCCAAAGAGTCAAACGCTTTGTAAAAATCAAGGAATAATAATAAAATAAATTAAATGCCTATATAATTCAACATATCCATTATAAGTCTTGAATGGAAATGTATATTCCTTCCTTTTATAAAGGCAGATTGGCAGTCATTAATAACCTTTGTTAAACCATTATTTAGGCGATTGGCATATCTTGTGTAATAATTTATAATCCGTACATAACAGGGTTATCGGTCTCCAATTTTCAATAGAGCACCGCAGCAACCTGCGAAACTTGATGCATGACCCTGCGTTTCCGGTCTGACGCATTTGCGTGCATATGAATGGAAGTCTATGGGGAGAAAAGTCCAGTGTGACTAGGCTAGGCTTTCTAGAAACATCCTTGCAGGTGTAATGAGGCAAATTGGAGCTAAACTTTGCTGGACACCAGCCCTCCAGGACAGAGATTGGACACCCCTGCCCTAGAGTCTTAGCTACCTTCACCAAACGTATTACATTTCCAACTGATTATAGGCCTAAACATAAATTTCATGTGAGGGTGTCAAAACGTTCTCCTATATCTAATGGGGCATGGAAACATGGCCATCAGACCCTCATATAGCAAGGCTAGAAACTGGGATGTGACAAACACAATAGAAAACAATTTTTATTTTAAAACATGTCATCTTAGCAACATCATAATTCATGTTAGAATTGTGCCATCATGGTAGCAAAATGCTAAATTATGATAGCAGTGTGGTAAAACATCATAATAATATCAACAACTTAAATGTCTTAAAGTTGCCTACATGTTAGCAATGTTTTAACCATGCTAAAAACATGTTAGTAACATGCAAATATTAAGAACATGTTACAACAGACTTGTGTGTTAATATGATAAAAAAAAGATATGATATTACCTTACATGTGTTTGCACCATATATGCCAGTCTTTTCAAATGTTAGCCTACATGTTAAACATGTTAGCAACATGACAATTAATGCTTTCAACATAAAATGATCTGCATGCTTAGAGCATGTATGAATGTGTCAACAACATACAAATTTATAACAAAAATGATAAAATATATAATATGGTGGTAAGCTAGATTCCTTTTAACAACATTAGAAACATGCTAAACCATGTTAGCCATGTGTTAAAATTATATGTTAAAACTATCAACAACATGTTCGCCATGTGCTAAACATATGTTTGGGGGGGGGGGGGGGGGAACAACATAATTCACGCTAAATACATACAATAGCAAAGTGCTCATGTTGGAAAAAATAGGCTACTAAAGATTATTAATTGCAAATAGTTTTAACATGATTTGTGCTAACCATGTGTTCAGAATAGGGTTACCACTTTTAATACAAAACAAAATAAGGGACGCATACTGCAGCGGGGACCACATCCCCAATCACAGGCCCAATAGCATGCCATTGGTGGTAAATCACAACTTAAAATATGTTTTCAGGAAAGTATGAACACTTGGACATTAAAATAGACTTTTATTGAAATCTGTGTAAACATTTCAGATGCAGTCAGTCTTTCTCTTTTACAACTCTGCAGCACTGTTATAGCTGATGTTATGTTTAATAGTGTAGTACACCTGTGTTAACTCAGCTGCTACACTGTAAAAAAAAATTCCAGATTTTCATAACAAGTTGCTGTAATTTTTTACAGTAAATTACATTGATATCACTTCTCGGTATTTAATTGTAAAAATTCACAGTAAAATGTTGTATTCGTAATTTTATAGTGAAATTAAGGCAGGTAGCATGATTACAGCAAATTACTGTGAAAAGGGCTATATCTTTTGCACGTTAGTTATGGGAATTCAAACTTCTTTTATTTCATTCAACATAGAAATTGAAACAAATAAACTTTTATGCCAGTATTGGCACTTTTTTGGATATTTATAAATGAAAGATAGTTTTTGCAGACCCAAAAACGATTTGGTTACAACATCTTTTTGGTTGTACTGCACCTTTATTTAATTTTATGAGGTTAACATGAAAATATGAAATAATATTTAATGAACATAACTTTGTGCTTAGCCAAAACATAATAAACTGGAATAAAAAGTAATTAATTCATAAAACCAAAGACTGTTAAACACCCAAAATTATTTCAGTGTCATGGTAAATGCCAGACGAATTCATGAATATTGGGCGCCTGTCATCGCCTGGAAGTCATCTCAGAATAAAAAAATAAACAAAAACAATAAAATACGCACTATCTTTACAAATAAACCACAGATTAGAGTTTTAAACAACTACATATTCACATAAAAAAACGGTTAAAACTTTCCTGACGCAATAATTATAGAGCCGTCGAAGACAGGGGTCACAATGTTTAGCCGAAGACAGGCGCCTCTCTCACCGGATACATGAGCAATGGAGCGCCGTCAGCCCTGGAGATCAGACATCTCCGCGATCGGCAAAACACACCTAAAATTACAAACAATCTTTATAAACAAACCACAGATTTGAGTTTTGAAGAACTACATTCTCGTATGAAAAACTGTTAAAACTTCATTTCATGACACACTAAAAGCAATATTTATAATATTATGCTAATTTTCTCATTCCGGGAACTATGACGTCAATTTGTATGCAAAAACCCGAAAGTGAGTTAGCATTTTAGCAGTTCCGGTTCCCTCTCCCAAAGTCAATGTGTTTTTTTTAATGGGATTTCAGTTCAATCGCTTAAATAAGGTCCGTGGCTTACTCAAGATACTTTCACGTTTTACTCTACGACATAAAACACATCAGTTACAGCACACTTTTGATTTTTTAAATCGGTTACGCCTCTTTAAAAAGACGGTTGTTAACAAGTAGCTAATCGGGACTACAGGCGGTGTCAAAGACATTATACGTCATCGAGCTGAACTGATCTGAAGCGCAGCCCGCTTGCGTTGGACATTTGGATTTGTCTGTGATTAAAGTATTTTCATGAGTAGTATTTCATAGTTTGTAGTATTTTTCAAATTGAGAATTTATATTGTGTGTAGATAATGCCTTCACTTGTAAAGACTGTCAAGACAGATTCATTTGTTGATCATTTCATTTAAATAAACGATATTATAAAGATTCTGCTTACCAGTGCAGCCTGTATCTTTCCTGCTCTCAGTAATGCAAACGTGTGAATAAACGTGTAAGAATACATAAATGTTAATTGTCATTTTAACGCGATCAATATATTTCTCGTCCTTTTTTTTCTTTATCTGAACACATTTAACTCAACTGCAATATTTACACTCCTCAAAACGTATAGCATACGTGACTGTATCGGTTGCTTTTCGCTGTACTCGGTGACAAAAAAGAATATTGAATGTTGTTCTGTGTCTATAATGAAACTTGCAGGCATATAACATTAGACTTGTCCCTCACGCCTCTCCTCATTTCTGTCGTCGGTTACTAAGGTAAGCGGACTGTATGCACACGAGCGATACTCGTTTAAACTAGTCTTATGATAATACTGTATAGGCACATTTATACATACAGTTTTAATACTTTTACAACAACCGTAAAGCAAAACAATGTATTTCCCCTGTAAAAAACTATCCAAAAGGTACATAGGTCTATGTGCTTTTGCGTATTTAGTTGTTTATAATATTATAGCGTGGATTATAAACCGAGCGAGTAAATCTTTGTCATTGATATTTCTAAAAAGTAAGCTTGAATAGTTGTCTGTAGCAGGGTGGTGCTGACGTCACAGGCGAGCGCCCCGAAGGCTGTAGTCCCTTTATAGCCCAATGTTAGCTTTTCAGTTCTTGCGTTTGCATTTAAGATCCAAAAGTTCTAAAAGTTGTATTTTCGTGTGAGGATTATCCGACTGGACAAAACGTGTAAGTGTATTGAACACAGAGCTTATTATTTGCAGTTTTCGAAAAGCATATGGGAAAATCCTATAGGAAACTTATAGAGGGAACCAGTTTTATGCTTTTATTATTATTATTATTAGTTTTTTCCCTTCTTTTTTATTTATTTATATTTTTATTCATTGAACAGTAAATTATTACAGCATAATGAAACATTATTAACTATAGAACAAACATAGAGGATGCAAGGGGGAGAAAACAGTAAGGGAAAAAATACAATAAGTTAAACAAGAAATACATATAAAGTAAAGCTTTAAGTAAAACTACAATATTAAGAGTAAATAACTCAAAATGAAGTACTGATGTTACAGAGGAATTTTAAATAGGGCATGACAAGATAATGTTTTCCTAGCCTTAGTGTTTCCTAAACCGGAAAGTGTTTCAAAGTATTGTTTTAATTCTTTTATGAATACCTTAAAAAGTGGTTTATTATTGGAGAATTTACATTTATGGATGTGATATTTAGCAAGTAAAAGTAAAAAATGTATGAAGTAGAATGCATTCTCAGTATTATTGTCTGTATCAATAAAACCAAATAACCCATTTTCCCAATAAGAAAAAATGAAATATATAAACTCAATCACAAATTTGCAAAAGTTACCCCAAAATATTTTTGTGTAGGAACAGTACCAAAATAAATGTACAGTTGTTTCACTTTGTAAATTACAGAAAGCGCACATTGTGTTAATATCCTATTTAAATGTTTTTAAATAGCTGCTCACTGGGTAGAATCTGTGAATTAATTTAAAGGACACTTCTCTGACTTTGTTCACAATAAGGTATTTGTGTGGCAAAAGCCAAACCTTTCTCCAGTTTGAAATATTTGTAAAATTGCTCCAGTAAGTAATAACATATGATTTTGAGACAACTTCTTTCTGAAACAATGCACGGATTGATTTGTTAGTTGAGTTTGGAACAAGACAAGCTGTACCCACTGTAGTTTCAAGCAGATCACAAAGAGATGGTGTGATACATGGAGTTCTGTTCAAGCCTTTAAACAGTGTAATAATTCCTGCAGGAACAGCATCAAAGACAATGGCAAATTCTTTTGGTGAGACAGGAAAATTTAACTTCTGTAAGAACTCATAGTTTTTATTTATTTATTTTCATTAAATAGATCATGAACTAAAGTAATTTTATTATCATACCAACTCTGAAGAAATAAGAATTTATTTTTATAAAGTATATTGCGGTTATTCCAAATGTAAAAAGAGTGTGGAGAAAAATTGTGTTAATAAATAAGAGACCAAGCAAGAAGCATATGCTTGCAGAGAGTTTCACAGGTACCTTTTCAATAATATAATGAAATAGGGAGAGAAAGTTTAAGCCACCCAACTGTGAAAAATTATAATTAGGGCTATAACTCCAAATCGATGTAGGGCACTTTAAAAATTTTTGACCAATTTTTCATCCAATTGTCTTTAAAGGTGCAATTTAATGTATTAAAATCTAAAAAAATTTGTCCTCCATGTTCATAAGTGTTATCACAACTGTTTTCTTAATGTAATGTGTACGATTTTTCCAAACAAAGTTAAATAATAAATTGTCTATTGTTTTACAAATTTAGTTTTCTAATTGTAGGACTAAAGCAGTATAGATTAAACTGGATAAACCTTCAGCTTTAGTAAGTAGCACTCTTCCATTTAAAGAGATATTTCTTTGAAGCCACTGATTAAGTTATTCTTTTTGTTTTTTTTTCTATAATTGAAATAAAATTATCATTACAGCGTATGGATTCATTTTTGGTTATAACAATTCCTAAATAAACTACTTTTTCTTTAACCGGGATATTGCAAATGGAGGGAGCATCACAATCTTTCACAGATAATAATTCACATTTGCTAATATTCAGGCGTAAACCAGATGCTTCCGAAAATTGATTTATTACTCCTAAAGCTATTGCAACTTGATCACAATTTTTAAAAAAGAGAGTAGTGTCATCCGCTAACTGACTTATGATCACTTCCCTTTCTGCTATATTGATGCCTACAAGATCACTTTGTTTAATATGATCTGCTAATAACTGTGCAGCCAGTAGAAATAAGGAGAAATGGGACATCCTTGGTGTATGCCCCTTTTAATGTCAAATCTAGTTGAAGTCCCGTTTTTCAGTTTAATTGAGCTGTTAGCGTTACTATATAGAGTTTGGATTGCATTACAAAAAAAAGGACCAAACCCAAACCGGAGAAAAATGAAATTATGCTCAAGGGTATCAAAAGCTTTGTGGAAGTCTAAAAATAATATATAACTTTTCTCAGAAATCAAGTGGGAGTAATCAAAAATGTCCAAAACTAGTCTGATATTGTTAGCAATGTGTCTATTCTTCATAAACCCTGATCAATAACTGAGTCTAATATATCTTTGAATCTTTCAGCAAAAATTGCTGCAATTATTTTATAATTGTTATTTAATAAACATATTGGTCGGCAATTATCAATAAATAAGATATCTTTTTTTGACTTTTGGACAAGTGTGATAAGACCTTGATTCATACTTGGTGGCAATTTACTATTGGAAATACTCTCATTAAATACATGCAGTAAGAAAGGCGCCATCTGTTGGGCAAAAGTTTTATAAAACTCTGATACCATCCCATCTGTTCCAGGGGATTTATTATTTTTTAAATGGTTGGTGGCATCCATTATTTCTTTGATAGTTGTAGGCTTGTCACAAAAAATCTTATCTTCTAATGATATATTTGTAGAGTTTTTTAAAGAAGATAAAAACGAGGATGTTAATTGTTCTTAGTAGTTGGAAGTGTATAATTTACTGTAAAACATAGAGCAATATTTAGATATTAAATTAGAGTCAGAGGTAACTGTTCCATTAATATTAAGCTCATGTAGAGTATTGTGATTTGCATGCTGCTTTTCTAATCGAAAAAAAAATAAGCGGAATATAATGCTCCCCTTCTTCAAGCCTTCTTTTTTTCTAGAACGAATGAATGCACCCTCAGCTTTTTTATTATTTTTTATAAACCTCATCAAATTTGTTCTGTAGTTCTATTAGATCAAGTTGGTTTTCATCTGATAAATTATCCACCCCTTTCTTTATAATGGAAGAGATGTGGGCTATCATCTAGCTTATGCTAGCTTATCTGAAGGACATCACTGGACCTTTGCTGGACCCCCTGCAGTTTGCCTATAGAGCAAACCGGTCTGTGGATGATGCAGTCAACATGGGACTGCATTATATCCTAGAACATCTGGACAAACCAGGGAACTACGCAAGGATACTGTTTGTGGACTTCAGTTCTGCCTTTAACACCATCGTCCCATCACTGCTCGAGAACAAACTGACCCAGCTGTCTGTCCCTAGCTCTGTCTGTCAATGGATCACCAGCTTTCTGACAGATAGACAACAGCTAGTCAGAATGGGCAAAATCACATCCGACAGCCGCACCATCTGGTGCCCCCCAGGGATGTGTTTTCTCCCCACTGCTCTTCTCCCTGTACACAAACGACTGCACTGCAAAAGACCCCTCCATTAAGCTCTTGAAGTTTGCGAATGACACTACTGTTATCGGCCTCATCCGGAACGTTGACGAGTCTGCATACAGACAGGAGGTGGAGCGGCTGGCTTTACGGTGCAGATACAACAACCTGGAGCTAAACACGCTCAAAACAGTGGAGATGATAGTGGACTTTAGGAGAAACCCCCCTGCACTCCCCCCACTCACCATCATGAACAGCACTGTGGCTGCAGTAGAGTCATTCAGGTTCCTGGGCACCACCATCTCTCAGGATCTGAAGTGGCATATTCACATAGATTTCATTGTAAAGAAAGCCCAGCAGAAACTGTACTTCCTTTGTCAGCAGAGGAAGTTCAACCTGCCACAGGAGCTGCTCGTACAGTTCTACTCAGCTGTCATCCAATCCATCCTGTGCACTTCAATCACCGTCTGGTTCAGCTCAGCTGCCAAAACCGACCTCCGTAGACTACAGCGAATAGTCCGGCCTGCTGAACGAATCACTGGCACTACCCTTCCTACACTTCAAGAACTGTACTCTTCCAGAGTGAGTAAAAGGGCTCGTAAAATCACCCTGGACGCCTCACACCCAGCACACTACCTGTTCGAACTGTTACCGTCTGATCGGTGCTACAGAGCACCAAGCACAAAAACAGCCAGACACAGGAAAAGTTTCTTTCCTCAGGCCATCTACCTCATGAACAGTTAAATATTCCCCTACTGTGCAATAAACGTGCAATACTTTCTCATAACCACTTGTACACAGCACCTTATAACCTGTATATTTACAGCATATCTGTACATACAACTCAACATCCAGATCTTTTTGACTAACTGCATCTCTGTTTAATGTTTAATGTTTATTGCCTATTCTTTCTTGTATTTATTAATTTTGTGTTGTCACGCGTCACTTTATGTACACTGGAAGCTTCTGTTGCCAAAACAAATTCCTTGTGTGTGTGAAGCACACTTGGCAATAAAACTGATTCTGATTCCTCGGCCCTTCTAGTCCATACACACATATTGCTTAATGATCTTAAATATTTTGCAGATTCGTATTTAAACAATTCCCAGTTTTTACCAAAAGATTGTTCTTTATTTAAAAAATATTTTATTAAACTGTTACTTTCTGTAATAACTTGTTCGTTCTTTAAGCACGAGCTATTAAGCTTCCAATATAATGTTCCCCCATTTACTTTTTCAGATGTACATATATTAATCTGTATTGCAATTGCTTTATGATCTGTCAGCGGGGTAGGATGAGTAGATATAGAGATGTCCATTTGGTTTAGGTCCTTTGATACTAACCAGTAATCAATGCGTGAATAATTACTAAGATTTTTAGTGGACCAAGTAAATCCCAGATCATCAGGAAATTTTTGTCTCCAAGTATCTATCAATTTGTATTTATCCATTAATAGTTTTATTTTTGTAGTCGCGGAGGAATCTTTGCCAGGTGGCCAGCGATCAATTTGACTATTAAGAGTGATATTAAAATCTCCACCAATTATGATATGTGCATTAGGAAATTGTGAACCAATGTTTAATTTTATTATTTAATAAATCAAGCAACTGGACATTCTATGCATTGGAATTATATTCGTAAATATTAATAATCAAAAACGTTATGTTAACAAAAGATATTATATGAATGAGGAAGTGGCCATTGCTATCACCTTCTGAGTGCAAACTGTTGCCATATTAGCTATTCCTACAAACATGCCTGTGCAGTTTTAGGATTGGTTTTATGGTCCTAGATCACATTTAAATTTAAAATAAATGTGTTTGCTGTGGCCGGTTGCACCAGCAGTGCATAAGTTAAAACGTATCCTAGTTGTGACTTAAAGGGACACTAAGTTACAACTTACACACTACAAAATATTTTTGTGTTGCACCACTGAACTTAGTTTAAACTTAACGCTACTTTCAACTAAATATTTATGGCAGCATCCCCAGGGTTTAACGATTGAAATGCTTCATCTTTTTTTTTTTTTTTGGATCATTCCCCCATTGGGAACGCCAATCTTCAGGTAGAGTGTGATTCTTGAATAAAACAAGAATCTGTTTTAAATTGTTTTCGCAAACAAGAACAGTGCTTTACGTTTTAAGTTGAATTGCAACCCCCTGGCAAGATTGTATAGAAAAAGACAAACAGTCAACTTGAAAAAATAAGAATATTGAAACGAATGTCAATTGAGAAAAATATGTTCATTCAAGGACCGAACGAAGCACCTTATTACAAATAGAGGTACTTAAAATCAATAAGAAATATAAAAAAAAATAAATATAAAGAACTGAGCAAAAATAAGTCTTGTAAAGATGCGCCTGTGCACTGAGTAACATTAGAAACGTACAGAAGGACAAATGATAAGTGGCAACAAGTTTAAGTCATTTTATCTCCGTTTTCTTTATCATTCTGCAAACCATCCTCAATCTGATGAAGACGAAGCTCAACGCCATCAATGAAAGCTCGCGCCCCGACGAAGTAGGCTGATTTGCCCTCGCTACGTGCCTTTTGAATTGTAGGCCAAAACTTGGCTCTAGTTTCCTTGACAGATTGAGGAAGATCTTCAGCAAATCTCAGGCCTTTTTCTCGTAGAAATGAGTTGTTCTTCGCTGCAGCCCATACCGCATTCCGATGTGTTCTTGACAAAAAAGCGAAGTATGATCCCTCTTGGTTTAGCGACTCCTCCTTTTTACGAGATGGTGTACAACGTCGATCACCTCTGTTAATTTGCTTTGTTCTTGAGGCAGAATGGTCTGGCATATCTTGATGGTTTCAGTTTTAACATCTTCAACTGATTCCAGTAATCTGTGTAATTTCAAATTCCATCTTCTCGAGTAATTTTCCAACTCAGTTACTCAGTTTTTCAGCTGAGCAACCGTCTCCTCTTCATTCTTTAATCTCCTTTCGACTTTCTCAATCCGTGTCTTCGCATCCTTTATTTTGTTACATGCAAACTCGACTGTCAGCTTTAAGCCTTCTATTTTCATGGAGTTTTCACCTACCATCTTTTCAATGGCATCTGATCTTGTGTTTATTAATGTTGAGAGAGTATCGACAATGTCTAAGTTAGACGGGAAAACTGCACATTCTTCTTTAAGGAGAGCTTTTTTAGATGTAGGAGGTTTGCACGGTGTTGCTGGATTTGATGAAAATTCCTCTTCTGAAAGCATCAGCGACAGGTGCTAGCGTAGTCATGGCAGTTAGACATGAAGGGGTTAACTAAATCCATCGCAGCGGCTTGTTTAGCAGCCTTCATCGTTCTCTTCTTTTCCCGTGATGACGTGTATGATAGATGACTTATTAATAACAGTTAGAGTCTACTCAGGTTCTTTACTGTGTCTTTTTGTTTCAATATTATAGTTTTGGTGCAAGCGTTCGGTAAATAAAGTGTGGTCAGGTCGCCATCTTGGCCACTCCCCCACTCAACCAGTTTTATGCTTTTTTTTTAATTTTTATTATAACAAAATGAAACATTACATTATATCACATTAATGCCAGGGAGCAATACAGAAATGTATCTTTTAAACAGATTCACAGTTTTTACAGCTTTCTTGTTAGTACATTCAGAAATCAAAGACATATAAAGATTAAGATCTTCAAGAAAAATTGGAAAGAAAGGTTTACGCTTACAAAATTTACACTTGTGTATAAAATATTTGGCCAAAAATATAATAAGATTAAATAAATAAAAAAACATCTGGATGTTCATTCTGATGGTTATATCCTAAAATAACATTTTCATATTTTAACATAACATCAGGAATTATACCACTAAATATACCCAATACATTTTCCCAAAGACTTTTTGTATATTCACAATTCCAAAAAAGGTGTGACAGATCTTCAGTTTGTTGGTCACAGAAAGAGCAATTTACATCAAAATCTTCAGAATTTAACCATTGTAAAAACCTTTTGTAGGATAGCACCTATGTATAATTTTATAAGACACTTCAAGTATTTTATTGTACATTAGAAATTTCTGAGGTAAAGTCCATACTCTTTTTCAGTTAATATTACCTATATGTCTGTTCCAATAATAGACAGCATTAGGACAAGAGATTCTCACGCTGAAATAGAGAGCGGATATTTTTGTTATTTGGCTGTGGTAAATAGTAATTTACCAAGAGCTGTTCTTAGAACATTTAGATTTAGATGTGGCACAACATGGGGAGACTGATTGTCCCATCCCTTCATAAGCATAATAATCCCAGAAGGGATTGCTCCAAATACAATAGCAAATTCTTTAGCTGTAATTGGGTATTTATAATGGGACAAAAATTCCTCATATTTAAAAGGCACTCCTCTGTTATTAAATAATTGTCTAACATAAATTATATATATTTTTGCCCAATTATCAAAGCAAATGGACTTATTTTTCTACAGTAAATCTTTGTTGTGTCAATTAATTATGTAATTATGTGGGGAAAAGTTGTGCTTGTAAATCAAAGACCATGATAACAGACATTGTTTGTGAAATGATGATAATTTGGAAGGAATTTTCTCAGGATTATAATTACACTAGAGCAAAAAATTTAAACCCCCCAATTTAGAGAAAAATAAATTTGGTATAAAATTCCACAAAGAGGCAGGATTTTTAAGATACTGATTAATCCAATTAATTTTGAATGTATAATTAAGATTAGCAAAACTGATGAAATTAATTTAATAATTATTCAAAACTACAGATTTTCTAATATAGTGTTTCTTATTTTTCCATAAAAAATTAAACAATGATTGATCAATTGTCTTAGAAATCTTAGTATCCACATAGAGTGATGCAGCAGAATAAGACAGACGTGAAAGACCCTCTGCTTTAGAAAGTAAAGTTCTACCCTTAAGAGACAAATCTCTGTGTAACCACATATTTAGTTTTTTTTTTTTTTTCCAAAATTGGCAAGAAGTTATCTGCACATCTGCTCTTCATATCTTTTGATACAACAATGCCTAGATAATTAACTTTGTCTTTCACTGGAATGCCATCTATACTTGTCAAAGAGCAATGTTTTATTGACAATAACTCACATTTATTAATATTTAAATGCAAGCCTGAAGCCTGAAAAAAATAAACTGATGATTTTCACAGTTAAAGGGATTTGAGATGAGTTTCTCAAAAATAGTGTAGTATAGTCTGCAAGTTGACTCAGTAAGACCTGCCTACACAGGAAAAACGCCAGAGTAATTTTTTCCAGAGTTATATTCTTTTTACTCAAAAGTAGTTGTTTTTGCTCTATTTTGAGTGTTCAGAGTAAAATGTTTCAGTAGAGTGGGAGAAAAATTACAGAGTATATGGGTGACTCCAGCCAGAGTACTCATGCACCATTAAGGAACAATGAAAACAGCATAACATTTGTGGACATATCAAGAATTGAACTTTTATGAGAAATACACCACAATATAATTTTAATGAGACTACAATCATAGAGTCAGTTGTGAAATGTCACCTATAATGAAGACCTAACAATTTACAGTCAATTTACAGTATGAATGAAAGTCTCTTCAAATTTGGGTTGAACTTTAAAGACACTCCCTAAATATATATATAGTCTATAAAAAGTTGAATTAATTGTTTTAAGCTTGGCAAAACGGCGAAAATATTTTAATGTTTGCAGCACAGATGACAATATTAGTATGTTCTAATAAAAATATCCACTTGACTGAAAAACGTGTGAAGGATGTGACGTTTGTGACTCCTCCCTAAACTGTTCTGCTTGAGAAGTCTCTATTCTTCGCCATAACTTCGTCACGGTCATTGATCGCTGCTGCTTTCGGAGGAAAGATACGCTTCAAGTAAGTAAGGTTACAATTTCTTAATATTCATTTTAATAGTTTATGCATATACAAATATATTATCCGTTTTGGATATATATTTTTCAACCTTGACGGAACGTGTCCGAGTGACGCCTTTTCAACGGTTATCGGATGCTCAAATGTTTGCAGGGAACTTGAGACCTAACGTTAAGGCTTGTTAAAACTAAGATAAAGCTTGAATAACTGCTAACAGTGAAACTAGTTAGGCGCCTATCAAAGGTTTGTCCACTAACGTTACTAGATGATGAGCTGCTCGAGACGTGGGCCACATGTAATTGACTCTATAAAGAGCTAACGTTAACCTTATGATAAAGCTAGCATTAAATGAATCGATGAAAGCCATTTGTACATCATGTGTTCGAACTAAGAATAATCTTGAATCGAAATCTGCGAATATATAGATTATAAACGTTAATTGATACCAGTGAAAATAGTTAGGTGCCTATCAAATATTTGTACGCTAACGTGACTACAGGCTGCTCGAGTTGTGGGCCACATGTACTTGACTCTATAAAGAGTCAAGTTAATGTTAACGTTAGTTAATAAATAGATGACGGCCATTTTATGTGTTAGAACTAAGAGTAATCCTGAATCGAAATTTGCCAATATTTGGATTATATACACGTTAATTGATATCAATGAAATCATCTAGGTGCCTATCAAATATTTGTCCTCTATCTTAGTGTGAATCTAGACTATGGGCTGTTCGAGTTGTGGGCCACATGTACTTTACTCTATAAAGAGTTAATGTTAAGTTGCATTGACGTTCGTGGCTGGTTTTATTGCCATCTGAATAAAAAAAAAAATGGATGTTTCAATTAATATTTTTTGGAAACTAATAATATGTAAATTGATGCACTTCAATGTAGTTTGCATGTAGTTCAATCTGGCCTTTTATTATTGATATGTTAAGTATTACAAGAACAATGTTTACCATAACTTACATTTAGCAAAGAAAAAATAAGGTAGGGGATAGAAAAGGTTTGAAATGGGCTATTACAGCAATTAAATGTTAATTTTATATAGTGTACGGTTAGCCTATACACATTCAATATGTAACTTTGTTTGCTTAATTAATGAAAATAAAGGACTTTTTTCTGTTAATTTCCTATTTTTAAAATTTCATCCATCATTTAAAAAAATAATCAGGATATTTTGAAAACCATGTACTGAATAGGATATTGTTTGTGCATTAAATCAAATTAAAAATAAAACAAACCATGTTTAAATGTCATGTTTTGTGAAGCAACAATGAGCAATCTTTTCTTTATTTGACCTTATGTTTTTCTTCATCTTATCACCTGATGTTTAACATTATCTTTCTGGTCCCTTTAGGATGCAAACCAACAACATTGTCAAAGTGAAATTTAGAGAAAAGAAGAAATATGTTTTTTCTTCAGATCCTTTTACATTTCTAACATTTTTGGAATGTGGTAAGATATAACACACTTTCACATTGTCTACATAATTTATATGTTTAATAATAAATTATTTGTAATAAATAATACAGGGTGTCCGCAGATCCGTAAGTTTTAAAAGTTCTTAAATCCCATAGTATAAAAATAAGACCTTAATTAGTCTTAACGTGTCTTAAATCTGTGTTTCACAGGTCTTAAAAATGCAATTGAACCGACCGCATAAGGAAGATTTTGTTTCTGTTGTTAAATCTACTTAAATCTCTTAATCTATAATCACACAGAACAACATAGGTGAAACCAAAGTTAATTTATAGTTTTTGGTGGAACCCAATAAAATACACGCTTGCTGGGATTCTGTTTATGTAATTAAAGTTGGAATTTTGCTTATGGAAACAGAGTTTGCAGGAATTTCACATTATGATTGCTTATAACAGCTGTGTCAACCCATACAATAACAAGTGAAGAATGAGATTTATTTCGTTCAAGCTTTTAAAATGTTTGCTGCTTGATTAAAAAAATTCTGGTGGACATTAGTCTTAATTGTTTAAAGAAAGAAAATATGTCGAAATTGTCAGCAAATGTTTTACCAGAACAAGATCAAACTAAATCATAACCAAATTTTCCAATGTCAATAACTTGTGCCTATTATTAGTGTTGTTAATGCAGTTTGGTGGAACTGATGTAACATTTTTATTATGATTTTTAAAATTATGTTGTTATTAATATTAATAGGTTTTTCACACTTAATTTGTATAATTAACAGTGATAAGGCTGGCCATTTAAGTTATTCATTAGTTAAGGATGCAGCGTGCTTTTTTTGTTGCAAATTCTGTACTATAAAGTTGGTCTTAAATTTCATTATGTGTATTATTAAAAATGTCTTAAATAAAAAAAAATAACTCTTAAAAAAACATGCAGATGCCCTGTAATATGTGTATAATCTTATGCTATGCAAATATGACTCTTACTTCCTTCAACCTTGCTGGAATGTGTCAATTTGTCAGTTGTGTTTCTTTGTAGTTGCCAAGAAATTTAAATTCTTCCTGCAATGGACATTAAAGTATTTGATGACACAAAGACAGAGGTTGACGAGGAAGCTTGAATATCTGCTGACTCGACCAGACATTGGAGTCCTAGAAATTGTCATCCCAGGCACAGCAAGTCTGAAGGGTAAATTTATTCAAGTTTAGTTTATTCTCAGCAATGATCACCATTTCTGTTTTGCATAATCTAATATATCATTTATTTGCTTCATATATCAGACTAACTGTAAGTAGCTGTAAAGTGTACCATCAGAGTAGTGAGAACAGATAATGAGACCACTTTTTTTTACAGATATCTTAAGCTCAAGCTCATTTGGAGAAACTGAATGCACATCAGAGTCTGATGACACAGGAATGCTAAGTTCTTCACAAAAAAAACAAGCTAAAGAACGTCATCTTGGCCAAGTAGGAGTTACACATTTTGCCTCTGAATTAAATGTATTTATATAATGATTAAATAGTGAAGATATTAAGCTAAAATATATACTTGTCAGTTAATTTCTCATATCTGCTCAAAATTACATTCGCCCTGTAGATGATTGAGGATATTCTTAAGAACAGCCCTGGAGGACAGATGATCACCAATGAGTACTCTCGTACTAAAAGTCTGTCAGATTCACGGAGACGTGACATGGTCAAAATATTAGTTGCACATTTGTCAAATGAACATGGGTGAGTTTTTCAGAAGGTAATTTATAAATTGATGTTTATGGTGTTTTGGTTTATAATTGGTTTATGTGTGTGTGTGCGTGTTTGTAGAACAAGGCCTTCTCGACGTTTGCAGGAAGAACATGCTAAGGAAATCATCTCCCTATTCCCACATTTAGCTGACCCCAGGAGCAAGCTTGGTTATGTAAGTATCTGTTACCTCTCAGTCTTTTAGATTAAAGGAGGAGTATAAACTATTTTTTTATTACAGAGTACACATGATCTATCTTCATTATCTATGTATAACTACTAGATCTGTGTATTGATCTGGTTATAGGAGCATTATTAAAATGCAGAAGATGGAAGTGGATACCTGGCTTGGATTAAAACACTCCAGAAAGATGCATCTGATGGGAGGCTGAAAAGGCCACGAGAACCACAAACAGGTACTAGATGTAGAGCTACATGATTCATGATTTTGTAGATTTTTCATTTTATTTAAAAATATTTAGCCCGGGTTTTAAAACAAGAAGTAAAAAATTAGACATAATACTCTTTCCTTCAATCAAATATAAAGAAATGTATTGGAAAAACAATATAATGTGAAAGAAATAGGGGAGCAACGACACAAGTCATGAATCAATAATGTATCTTGACTGCAGTCATGACTGCAGTCATAGTATCTTGCTATTGTATGCTAAAATAAAGTTTAATTTTTTTATTATTGTTATTTTTTAAACATACTGTTAAAACATAAACAATAGTAATGTTATAATATGTAGGCTGTTGGTTAAAATGTAAAGAATTGTATAGACTTGGGCTGGTGGACTTTAATAGACTTAATTTACACCTGGTCCTCAATGCAAAGGACAATGACGACATCAAAATATAACTATTCATTACTGTAACTATAACTATACAATTCTATAATTGAATTATGTTAAACACATGGGCTTGCACTTTATCATTGACTACATATATATATATATATATATATATATATATAGACAGTTTTTTTACTGGCAAAATTAGACATTTTTCATTATCTGATTCCGTCTTGTATTATATTTATCGTATAAGCTAAAGTAGTTTATACTACCACTGACAGTTTGTAAATGTTTATTCTTACACAGAGCAGTCACACTGTGAATACAGGCATTTATTTGATCTATGAAAGATTAAACCATCTAGAATGCTTTGTAGTCATACCTCTTAAATGCAATATAGTCATTTACATGATGCACACACTCTCACTTAAAATGCGCATGCTCCTTCCAGTGCTGCTCTAGTCAGAGGGTGCCATCACTTTGAAATAATTTTTTAAAAAGTAAATTCATAATTACTACTCGTGGATCCTATCTGTCCACATTGCTTAGCAACACATAGAAATAAATAGAAAAACTATATTTTATTGTCTTAATCATAGAAATTATTAATTAAGATTGTGTGGTGTCGAATCAAGATCACGATCTTTTAAAGAATGTTTGTGCATCTCTAGTTATGATGTTTACTCAGTGCTATTATTAACTGGACTACAAGGCTTGATTAACTTTTTTCTTTTTTTATAAATATACAGTTGAAGTGTTTGTTCATGCTATATTCTTACTTTTTCTGTTAAATCACATTGGTAATTGTATTTTTATTCTTTCACAGACCGGTACCAGTATTTAAGGACACTTGGATAGCATCAGAGAGAGTCTCCAGCCATATCTTCTTGCTGTTGGGCCAAGGAAAAGTAGGGTCCATTCTTGGTTTGTTGTAATTGACCAACATGCTCTACCCTGCAAGGCATCTAATTCGCTGGCCTGCGTTGATGAACTTTTTAAAGCTCACTTTGTCTTTGGCACCTCATACTGTCAGGAACTAACCAATCTGTATTGCTTTCTGCAAACCACTGTCTATGATATAGATGTGTAAATGACCAAGGTGAATCCCATAGTGGCTGAGTTAAGAGCTAGAATGCTCCAGTAAGCTGATGATTTGTTTCATTTGTAAAAAAGACACATACTAATGCCAATGGCATTATAAAGCACTTTAAGTTAGTTCATGGTCTTTGCCCAGGAAAAAGACTAAAGTTAAAATGTGGTCAAAGAGGTTGTTCACATGTTTACTATAGTTTTTTCTGGATTACGAAAACACCTTAGCAGGTGTTGTGCAGTTGTCAGTTCACAGCTCAGTTCTGGTGAAAGCTTATCCACCACCAACTCCATTTCATTAGAGGATGTAAGTGATCAACCAAACCCAAGTTCCAGTTCTCAGCCTGAAAACCTAAAAAGGAATATAGTTAACAGTTGTGCAACTATTGTTGCTGAACTTAAAGTGGCTGGTGTCATTGCCAAATGCCATTCAGAGCTGGTGTTTACTGCGCTACCTGCCCATCATGTTTGGAGATCTTGTGTGTCCTAATGATCAGCACTAGTATTTGTTCATTTTATTGCTTCAGATCGTCAACATAGTGTTTTCTTCAGTTACATCCAATGGAATAACCATTTATTTGAAGCATCTGATTTTGGAGCACCACAGTTTATTTAAGCATTTGTTTCCTGATAAGAACTTGTTGCCAAAACATCATTTTATGGTGCACTACCGCACTTGTATGCAGAAAATTGGACCACTGTTACATTGTTGGTGTATGCGCTATGAAGGAAAACATAATGTTTTAAAAAAGCAGCTAAAAAGCTTTAAAAACATAAAAACACTGGCAAAGAAACACCAATGCCAAATGACTTATATTTGGCAAAGATTTGATCCAAATGATGTGAAATTGGGTCCTGGTAAAATGGTTCCCTTGAATGAAATGGAAGTTGGTGTTGAGATGGCTGAGAAGCTTAATGTGCCTTTGTGGACTAAGATCCAAAGTGTGAAATGGGTCAAGATCTGTGGAATTACTTATCGCTCAGGGTTAGCAGTTTGTGTTAAAGTCCAAAATGACATGCCAGTTTTTTATGTAATTCAGAATGTTGTTACTAAAGATGAGCGAATACTTTTTATTACAACTGCACTGGAAACATCGTGTTTAGTTGAACATGTTCATGTACTTTCATTTGATTTATTTTTTGTCTCTTCCAGGGTTGTCAAGATTCTGGAATTTGGTAGCAATCGATGCTGAAATTTTAAAATGTCAATTTTCCGCTAACATTTGAGCACTGTTGAACATTCTTAAACAGCACTGATTTGCCATTGTTTTCACGTGCTCAACAGAAATAACTGATGTGCCATGAAGGTCATCAGTTCACCAAACTCAACGCTGTTTACTGACTTTAAAACGCTCCAGTGTCCCTGTATCTGTGGTTACACTCAGTAAACAGTGGTGATTTTGGTGAACTGATGACCTTCACGGTCAATCACAGTCATTTTTGTTGAGCATGTGAAGACAATGGCAAATAAGCGATGTTAATGAATGAGCTCAACAGTGCTCAAATGTTAGCTGGAAATGTACCCTTTTAAAAATTCAGTATCGATTGCTACCGAATTTCAGTATAGTGACAACCCTAGTCTGTTATGTTATTGTGTTGTTGTATATTTTTGTATCATTTAATATTATTTTCTTTATTTTAATTTTTTTCATGATCAAAATGTACGTTTAAAGACCCAGAAAATAAATTTGTGCAACACGAATAAACAGTTTTGATTTTATTTTCTGAAATTCAAGTTTATTTTAGGGATTTTGACAGGTAAAATGTGAACATCCAAAAGAGTCTCTCTGGATAGTTAATTATTCTTCATTGTTCACTCGTATTTGATGATAAACAACTCTGGAGGTAAAGTAAATAGTAGCAGAGTAAATTTATTATAGCTCTCAACTGAGTAAAATGGTGGCAGAGTAAATCTAAAGTATCTCTGAACAGAGTTTAAAAATTAAAGTGGAGTAAATTTCTTATAGCTCTCAAGTGAGTAAAATGGTGGCAGAGTAAATCTAAAGTTCCTCTGAACAGAGTTTAAAAATTATAGCGGAGTCAATTTATTTTAACTCTCAACTGAGTAAAACAGTGGCAGAGTAAATTTGTAGTTCCTCTGAACGGAGTAAAAAAAAAGCAGAGTAAAATTCTTATAGCTCTCAATGGAGTAAAATAGTAAAAGAGTAGATTTCAAAAAACACAAAATAGAGTGAAATATTACATGAAAGAGTAAAATATTAACTCAAAATTTAGTAAAATTAACTCTGAAAAAATGACTCTTTCAAAAGAGTAAGTTTTACTCATTCTAGAGAGGGACCAAATGTTATCTTTTATAGAGTAAAATTTTCTTCAATTTGAGTAAATTTTACTCTGGAAAATTTACTGTGTATATATATTGATACCTTGCACAGAGCTTGCCTTGAGATGAATAAAAAGCAGTTGCCCAGCTAACAAAAATAAATATGGTGAAATAGGGCAGCCTTGTCTAATTCCACGCTGCAAATCAAATCTGGAAGAAGAACCTGTTTTTAGTTTAATAGAACAGTTTGCATTAGCATAAAGTGTTTGAATTGATTTAATAAAAAAGGACCAAAACCAAATATTTCCAAAGCACGAAAAAGAAAATTATGCTCCACAGAGTCAAAGGCTTTATAAAAGTCTAAAAACAAAATAAAACTCTCATCAACAATAAGGTCTGAATAATCAGTTATATTTAACACCAATCTAATATTATTGGAAATATGCCTCCCTGGTAAACAAATCCACCTTTTCTTGATCAGATAAGGTTTCTACAGATTTTTGAGAAAGGAGTGTTATTTTTGAGATTACATCATTTTCTTCAGACCTCTTTTTCTTTGCTAAATCACTGCCATATTTTCTAAAAAAAAATTCCCACCTCAAATTTAAATAATTCCCAATAAAGACAAAACTTTTTTCTTTAGTGGCTTTATCTATATAATTTGAAATTAAAGTTTTAATACTTGATCTAACAAAGTCATGCTTCAAATGTGAATTATTAAGTTTCCAAAATGACACTCTATAATTATAATCCTGAGTAAGAGACAAATAAATATATATGGCTTTATGATCAGTAAGAGGGGTAACTAAAATATTTATGGATGAGTTATCAATAAACTGTTTGGAAACTAACCAAAAATCAATACGTGACTAATAAGAGCCTAATTTATTTTGCCATGTATATGATAATGTCGAAGGAAATTTTTTTTCTCCATATATCTACAAGTTCAAAGTGCTCCATCAATGCCTTTAAATAATTTCCTGAAGAGAAATTACGAGGTTGACGTCTATCAAGTGAGTTGTCAAGGACGGTATTAAAGTCACCCCCCATTACTATTAAGGCATCGGGATATTTATTTAGCCAAAAGAGTAACTTTTCTTCAACACAATCTAAAAGAGCTTCATTTTCAGATTTTAAATTATAACCATCAAAGTTAAGCAAAATAATCTTAGGACTTTGTAAATTAAGTTCAAATATTACAAAAAGAAAGTGACCTGTAAGATCCAACTCATTGTGCAAAATAGAACCGGAAAAATTATTTTGAAAGGTGCAAACGCCTGCTGAATGTTCTGAACCATGTGAAGTCCAGAGATTATTGCCCCACTGCGATCTCCAAAAGTTTACATTATGAGAAGTAAAATGAGATTCTTGAAAAAAAAAAAATAAAAAAAATCTGTTTTAAAAGTTTAGTGAACAAAAAAAGTGCCTTGCGTTTAACGCTGCACCTTAGGCCTCTGGCATTTAATGAAACAATAGATATTGACATCTTAAACTCTGAACAAGAGAAAGATTAACCAGCTAAATAGTGTACCATATAGCCAGCAAACAAATAAAAATGTGAAAAAGTAATAAAACAACAATCAAACAGACCCAGTAAACAACCAACCTTCACTTATTTAAGGAAATTTAAATATAACAAAAATAATAAAGGGTCGCTTAATAACTAGAGTAGTAACAGTAGTGAATTCAACTTAAATCTAAAGTCATAGTATAACTCCATTACGTTCCCTTAACATTCTCTTCTTATGCAGATTTTGTTATGGAATGTGGAAACACCTCCCACCCTTCAGTAAAAGCGCGACCTCCCACAAAGTACGCTTTCTAAAGTATGCCAAAGACCCGGATATTCGTGGATTGGCGACAGGCAGAGAGCGACGACTACGTTTTTCGGCGGAGGCAACAGCTGAGTTGTGAGTGGAGCGCGCATGGTAGAAGGTTCTGAGGGATCCGGAAGTGATCTGGAAATGGAAGAAAATAAAATGTTTGGGAATGATGAGGATGGTGGAAATGAATGGGAAAAAGTAGAAAACAAAAAAAGAAAGAAGAATTGGGCTCAGGTATCTGATTCGGAAAGCGAGCGAGGTAGACAACAAATACGGAGGAAACAGGAGGAATACAAGGTAATGATGACATTTTCAAACGGGGCAACATTTACAATAAACTCCCTAAAGTTAACAAAAGCAATTAATGACGAGTTAGGTCAAATTAAAAATGCTATGAGTATTAATGTTCTGCAAGGATAGCAGACAACAAAAAAGGGCCATAGAACTAAAAATGCTTCTGGGGAAAAAAAGTGACCTGTACAATTCCAGAAAGGAATATATGGGTAAGGGGAGTAATAACTGGGATTCCGACAGATGTGTCAATGGAAAGGATCAAAAAGAACATCTTAGGAGCAAAAGTGAGGGAGGTAAGAAGACTCCAATACACAAAAGACAAAGAAAGAAGGGACAGCTTATCTGTGATGATTATGTTTGACGAAGGGAAACTACCTGAGAGGATAAGTTTGGGATACATAAGCTACACGGTCCGTCCATATGTGCCACCCCCATAAAGGTGTTATAAGTGCCAGAGATACTGACATGTAGCAGCGATATGTAGAGGAAAGTTAAGATGTGTGAAATGTGGTGGGGAGCACGAATATGGGAAATGTGAACATGAAACAAAACCAAAATGCTACGGGTACGGAGGATGTCAAATAAGGAAAAATATGGTAAAAGTGCAAAACATCCGAGTTGAAGAAGGGATATCTTATGCAGAGGCTTTAAAGAAAGTAGAACAAGATAAGAAGGTAAAAGAGAAGGAAACTGTAACGTATGAAAGAAGGGAAGAAGCCAGGGAAGAAGCGGAAAGGGACATTTTGGAAGTGGACAAAGTTTCATTCATAGCTTTATAGCGGAGGTGGTAAATTGTTCAGCTCAAACGGAAAGTAGGACTGAGAGAATAAGAATAATTATGAGAGCAGCAGGAAAATATCTGGAGATTGAAGGAATCGATACAGAAATGGTAAACGAAAGGCTAAAAGGTCAAGGAGGAAATTCTCAGACAACATGTGGGGGATTATAATGGTACTAACAATCCTACAATGGAATGCAAGAAGTTTGATAGCAAATGGACAAGGATTCAAAAACTTTATTTTAAGACAAGATAAACACCCAGCCATAATATGTGTACAGGAGTCCTGGCTAAAACTATGTTTAAATTTTACATTACAAGGATACAGGGATTTTGATCCCTGGTCACACTCTGCCCTAATTTAAGAGCAGGGTGAGAGGGAGTTTTTTTTTTTGCCTATCTTTCCTTATGTATCTTGCTTCCTTTTTTTCTAAATGCTACCACCCGTTGACCTGTCTCTCCCTGAAATGTGATGTTTGTGTATGGTCGGGGGGGTCCAATTTCACTATATGTCAGTGTATGTGAATACATGGAGGTATATGAGACAAATAAAGGCTTGATTGATACACAGCAATTCGAAGGGATAGAAAAGTGGGCAATGGTGGATGAGTAGTCACATTTATAAAACAAGAAATAGGTCACAAAGTTGTAGAAAATAACCAAGAGTTAGAGATGGCGATTTTGCAAATATGGGAGGGATCAGAAATGATAAAAATAATAAATATGTATAATCCTTGAGGAAAACTAAATATAAAAGATCTAGAAAAGATATGTGGGGAAACAAATCACAAGATGGTCTGGTGTGGTGATTTTAACTCACACAGTGCACTGTGGGAATGTGCAAAAACAGATGATAATGGGAAGATAGTAGAATAACTATTAGTTAAAAGAACTAGTATGTATAAACGATGGAAGAGGGGCAAGAATAGATATATGTACAGGTAAAATGTCAGCACTTGACTTAACATTAGTCTCAAATAGCTTAGCGGGAAAAAGTAACTGGTCAGTGATGTATCAGAACAGCATAGGAAGCGATCACTTTCCTATTATAAGTAAAATTGGATTAGATGTAGAAAAACAAAAGATGGAAAGGTTAGAGAGATGGAATTTTGAGAGGCAGATTAGGACCATTTTAAAGAAAAAAGTGAAGAGTACCTAAAAGAGATTCAAGTGGAAATGGAAGACATGGATGAATGCAACAGACAAATATGTAATGCAATAAGGAAAGCTGCAGAGGAAGCAATAGGAAAAAAGAAAACAGGTAATAGGAAAAAAGTGGTTCCTTGGTGGAATGAGGAATGCAGTAAAGCAATACAAACACGAAATAAGGCGCTTAAGAAAGTAAGAAAAAGTTATAGTTTTAACGAGTTAATAAAATATAAAAGGGCACAAGCAGTGGCAAGATGAGTTATAAGAACAGCTAAGAAAAGTTACTGGATTAACTTTTGTGAGAACATTGGTGAAGAAATAGAACTAAACAAGGTATGGGAAATGATTAGAAAGATGAGTGGGGTTCATAGATATAACAGAATTCCTGTTTTGGTGATAAATGATAGAGTGGCGACTTCAGACATTGAGAAAGCAGAAATGTTAGTAGAAGCATTTGTGAAAGTGCACAGTAATGATAATTTATCTGAGGAAATAGAAGACATAGAAGTGAGAAAATTGTGGAAAATCCGAACATTTTTGAAAGAAGAGGGAATACTGGTAAGGAGATAGAAAACGAGTTTACGCTATATGAAATGAAAAGAATCATACTGAGAGTTAGAAAAACAGCACCAGGAAAGGATGAGATATGTATGGAAATGATTAAAAACCTATCTGAAAAATCATTAATGGTATTGATACAACTTTTAATTAAAGTATGGGACAAAGGGACACTACCAAGTGAATGGAAACATGGCGTAATAGTACCAATAGTAAAACCAGGAAAAGAACAATCACAGCCAAGTAGCTATAGACCAATAGCGTTAACATTAAACATATGTAAATTAATGGAAAGAATGGTTATGTCAAGACTGGTTTACTATATAGAAAAAACAAACTTTTTTCCCAATATCAAAATGGTTTCAGGAAAGGGAGGAGCACAATGGACTCTATAATTAGCTTAGAGACAGCAATAAGAAAGGCACAAATAAACAAAGAAATAGTAGGTGGGGTGTTTTTCGATATAGAAAAAGCATACGATATGTTATGGAAAGAAGGTTTACTAATTAAAATGGATAAAATGGGAATCACAGGGAAAATGTACAACTGGATAAAGGACTTTATTATGAACAGAACTATTCAAGTGAGAATTGGAACATCCCACTCTAAGTTATACAACATAGAGAACGGAACACCTCAAGGAAGTGTATGTAGCCCAATATTTTTTAACATAATGATTAATGATATTTACTCTCAACTAAACACAGGAATCAAGAGATCGCTATACGCAGATAATGGAGCAATATGGAAGAGAGGAAGAAATAAAAGATTTGTAGAAAAGAACATTCAGGCAGCAGTTGACAAAGTAGAAGAGTGGGCAAAGGAATGGGGGTTTCGGTTTTCAATATCCAAGACACAAACAATCTGTTTTCCAAAAAAAGAAACAATCCAAGATTAAACATGAAATTGTATGGGGAAATATTAGAACAAGTCACAGAAATAAATTTTTTTAGGGGTATGGATGGATAAGAAATTGACATTTAGCACTCATATTAATAAATAGAAAAATGTAAAAAAGGGATTAACGTAATGAGATGCTTGACAGGGGTAGAATGGGGTACAAGTAGACAAACATTAAAAAGGATATATTGTACCTTAATAAGACCAGCAATTGATTATGGTAGTTTGGTTTACAGTTCGGCATCAGAAACATGGTTGAAAAAAATAGAAATAGTCCAAAATCAAGCATTAAAAATATGCTGTGGTGCTTTTCGCACATCCCCAGTATATTCAATTCTGGTAGAAATGGGAGAAATGCCATTAGATATAAGAAGGGAAAAACTAAGGATAAGATACTGGTCAAATTTACGAAGGCACAGTGGAAAAAATTCAGTAAGAACAGTAATTGAGAATTGTTGGGAAAACGAATACAAAGAAGTAAACAGTTTTGGGTGGCGGGCAAATAAAGAAGCCCAGAAAATGCAATTAGCAGAAATAGAGATAACTCCCACAGCAGTAATACCAACAATATCCCCGTGGCTATACAAAATGCCAGAAATAGATCTATTCCTACACGATGAAATTCACAAAAAAGATCAAAACATCCCAATAAAAATAGTTGC